>JAEUBB010000002.1:4747-98611 GCA_018257885.1 Parmelia sp. 050094 | reverse complement strand
TCGTTAGTATAATTTAATTATAAAGAATATTTAGATTTAAATAGTAGATTTTAATTCTAGAATAGCTCGCTAGTAAATACTACTAATACTAGTATAGTAATTCTAGCTAGTAGAACTATATAAGATAAAGACTTTATAGTATATTTAATAAATTTAAAATAAGTATAAGAATCTATAGAAATCTTAATTCTATAGTAGCTATCTATCTTAATTAATTAGATAGCGAAATCTATATTTATTCGCTTTAGAATAATAATATCTAATTCGATAAGTATATCTACTTTAAGATTATTAACTACGTAGATTTCTTAAGTAATTTCTATAAAAGCTCGAGATTTATTAGATAGTACTTCTTCTATATAGAAGATAATTACTATAAACTTATCTAAATAATAGATTTTAGATTCTAGACTATAAATTAAAATCTTAATTACTATTTTCTAAAGCTCTATTTTAGCGGGAATAAAAGTTCTATTAGCTATAAATATAGTATAATTAAAATTAATATAAACTTTCTTCTTCTCGTCTATAGACTTCTAACTAATATAAGTTATAGTATAGTAATAGTTCTTAAATATAAATTCTATTTCTAGTATAAGTTTAAAGACTAATAAGATAATTAATAGCTCTCTCGTAATAGCTATATTTACTTTAATAATTAAAGTAGAAGAATCTTTAAAAGAATCTTTTAACTTTATTTAAATCGCCGAGTTCTCTATAGAAGAATCTTTAACTACTATAGAAATCCCTTAAATAGTAGAAGTAAAAGAATTTTTCTAATAACTCTTTTATAAATAAATAAAAAGCTTATTACGTAATATAGTCTTATACTTATAATAGTTATATTAATAGTTAGAAGTAGAAGAAATCTTAAAGAAATATTCTACTATATAGTTATAATTATCTAAGATATAATTATTATAAGCTTTCTAACTATTATTATAATTATAGTAGCTATTAAATACTTTCTAAAAATTACTAAAAAAGTTATTAGTAGGTATTTTCTTAATATAGCTAGTATAAGTAGCTTAATAATAGCTATCTTTTAATAAAGAATTATTTTCTTTATTCTCTTTATTAATAGTAGCTTAGTAAGCTCGCTAAATATATAGCTAAAATCTACCTTAGTTCTAATTCTAGTTCTAGCCTTAATAGTTACTATAGCTAGATCTTATTAATTAATAATTAAAAGATTTAAAACCTAACGCGTTTTTTACTAGAGATACTATAATCTATAGTTAAGTTATTAAAGCTAATAAAGTATAAATATTTCTCTAATCTTAATACGAAGAGTAATTACTTTAGTAGTCTTAATTATCTTAATAGATTAATTATTACTACTATTAATAGCTATTATAAGTTCGCTACGACTACTAATTATTTTAATAAGTATTATTTAGAAATCGATTTAGCTAGAATTATTTAGATTAGTACTTACGATCTAGTTTCTTCTACTATTAATACTAATACGAAGTCTACTATAAATAATAAGAAGTATATTCCTACTATTAATACTTATACTTATTAAGTATTTAAAGAAATAGATTATAATTAGTATTAATATTAAATTTCGAGATATCTTTCTAAAATTCTAAATTAAGACTATTTTAAATAAGTAGAATATAATTCTTTATTACTTTTATATTAGCGTTCTAAGCTGCTCTTAGAACTATTTAAGTATATTTCTAAAATTCTCAGCGATAGATAGTATTCTATAATAAGTATTTCTTATATAATAGAATAAATATTCCTTAAAAATATAACTACTTCTAGTAATCTAATAATAAATAATACTACTCCTCTATATTATAGATTACTAAGCGTTTATTATTCTTAATTAGCTTAATAGTAAACTAGACTAAAGTAGTATCTTTTAAATATAGCTAAAGATTCTATTATAATAGTATATCTCTTTTAGCTTTAATAATATCTTTAACTCTATTAATAAATTTATAAATATTATAGAAAAAGATACTTTTATTTAAATACTTAATTATAAAAGTGTTATCTATAGTTTTACTATTATAAAATAAATTAAAGAACTCTATATTATCTAGATTAAATCTTTTAATAGTATTATTAATAATCGTAATAAATTCTAAATCTTTTTAAAGTTCTAAAGGTTCTAGCGACTCTAGAATTCCTTATATTTCTATTAATATAACTTTTAGCTTAATATACTAAGCTTTTAAAAAGCCGTTACTTATATTAGTAGAAAGTTATAATTTAATAGATCTACTATAAATAGCTTTATTTATTAACGTAGTAATTAAATTACCTCGAGTAGTAAATAGCTAAGTAATTAATAATACTAAGAGTAATAAAATCGATATTAATATATTTCTAGTAAATAGAGATTTATAATATTAGAAGAAATACTAAATAGCTAAAATATTTTTAAAATCTATTATATAATCTTAAAAAGCCTTAACTAATTTATTAAGAGTAATAAAGTTAAATTACTAATAAGCTAAAAAATTTACTTTAAAATTAAAAGTTACTATTTTAATTACTATTAAAGACGGATATAGCTAGATAATAGTAATATAAAAAACTATAATAGCTACCTTATAAAAAAATTTTTAAGCTCTTTTTAAATAAACTTTTATAAGTACTTTAATCTAATATATAATCTAAGTAAGATTGCTAGTTAAAAGTAAAACAGTTAAAATATTAAAAACGATTAAAATATTAGTAGAAAAAAGAGCTAAAATAAATATAATAGCGAAAGAAATTACTATAAAAGAAGTTAACTAAAAAGAAGAAGTTAGATTAACTACTACTAAAGATCTTAGCAGCTCTAAAAGATATTAGTAAAAAAGTCTTTAATAGCTATTAGAATAATATTAATATTAATCTAGTAAACTTCTAGATTTTTTATTAAATATAAGATAGTACTTTTAATACTATAGATATTACTACTATATTATTATAATTAATTTAGTAAGTAGGAAAAAGAATAGATTTTTTTTATAAAAAGAAATTACTTAAGTACTTTCTTAAGAAATCTTTCTAAATAACTGGAAGGCTATTTTCTACTATAGAAAGAACGTTCGAAATAGCCTTCTTTTCTATAGAAACTATAGCTATAACAAAAACTTCTTAAAAAACTTATTAAATTTAAAAAAAATCTTAAGTAACTATTATTAAAGATTATTAGATAGCTAGTAAAGTAGAATATTAAATAATTTATAATTATAGCTATAGTTAAAGATACTTAAAAAATCGTAGTAATAGAAGCTTAAAAATTTTTAAAAGAAAGATAAAAAGAATTTAAGAATTATAATAGCTAATAATCTCGCTAATTATTACTTAAGAACTATTTAAATCTAATACTATAAAAGTAGCTAGTACTAACGAATATCGACTAGTATTAGTAAGTAGTTAATAGTATTTAACTAGCGATAATAGATATTACTACTATTTACTAAGATTATCTATAAGTATAAAAGAAACTTAATTATTTCTATAAAAATTTAAATTTAAATACTTCTACTAAGCTACTTTCGTAATAGATCTAGTAAATATCCGGAATAGCTCTAATTTCTACTAGAAAGAACGTCGAAAATACCTTAACTATAATATTTTTTTAGATTATTACTATATTTAAGAACTACTTTATAGCTACTCGATAAATATTTAAATAGCCTTTCGAATACTCTCTACTACTATTAATAAGCTTTAAGAATAGTTATTTAATTATATGAATCTTACTTCGTTAAGAACTATTAAAATTATAGAGAAATTAGCGATTTTTATCGCTACTATAGACTATAATCTAAGTAATAGCTATATTTATAATTACTTTTAATACTTAAGTAAGATTATAAGTTATTATTATTATAAGATCTTAAAGACTATATATATATTATATTAGACTTTTATTTAGCTACTCTAGACTCTTTATACTATTATTTTAAAAATCTTCTCTAGTCTAAAATTCTCGTCTTATTTTAATAATTATTTAGGGGCTTTAGATAGTATATATATCGCGATATATCTATCTACTATAGAGTATATATTATAACGAAATAGAAAGAGTATTCTAAGTTAAAACATTCTAGCTATATATAGATTTAATATACTTTTTTACTATATTTTATCTAGTTAAGAGAGTTCTTTTTACGACTCTTCTATATTAAAGAATATATATTAAAATCGCGGGTTTTCTATATTAGTAAATAAGTTCTATCTCGCTAATATTAGATACTCTAACTATAATTAGCTATTAGTCTTATATATAAATATACGATACTATTTAAAAGAATAAAAGTAGATTAAAATAAAGCTTAAGAATATAAAGAAACTCTTTAATCTTCGATATTTTTAGCTATAAAACGTTATAGAAAGAATTTTTAGAGTCTTAAAGAGATAATTTAGATTACTTAAGAATAATACTATATTAAGTATATTAATCTAAGTTCGTAATTAATACGCCGTAATAGTACTTTATAACTTTATTATTTAATATTACTCTAATAAGAATAAGAATATATAGATAGTTAGCGATATTAATTAAACTAATACTAGTAATATATAACTTCTTAAGAGTAAGTATTTAATTACTTATTAAATAGATAAAAAATAAGACGTAATAATAAAAAAAATATAGAAGAACTATCTAGAATATATCTTATAGAGAAGTATATATAAATATTATTATTTTTATAGTTATTTAGCCTATAGATATTATAATTTTTAGCCTTTCTCTACTATTTTAAATATTTTCTTTTTTTTTTTTAAACGTATAAAGAACTTTTATTAAGAAGAAGCCTTTATAATAAGAGATAAGTTTAAAAAATATAGATTTTTTACTATAGAATAGATATATTTTAATATATCTCTCTCGCTACTCTCTATATTAATTTATTAATATCTATTTATCTTTATAGCTATCTATTTCTATCTTTCTTTCTTATTATATAATATATATAGATCTTCTTCGTATTTAATAATATATTTATAGTCTTATAAATATAATTCTTATTCTCTTTATTAACTAATTTATATAGTAAGGCTATTATTATCTTAATAACTACTTATAATATCTTTTTTATATATTATTCTTCTAGCTTATCTCTCTATAATATATCTCTTTCTTATTAAATAGTTAATTATTTTAATTATTTTCTAATTCCGTCTAATATAATATCTATATACTATTTATTTATCTTCTTTATTCGCTTTATCTTAATATTAGATATAGTTATTATAGAGCTTATATATCTTTTCTTAGTCTTACTTTATATAGGCTATAATTATTTCTTAATATCTAATAAAGTATTATTTATCTTAATAGCTACTAATATATTAGATAGCTATTAAGTATTAGAAGTTAAAAGTATTATTACTAAGAGATTAGAATTAATAATAGAAGTATTTATAGTAATTATATAGCTTTCTATTATTACTTATTTAATATAGTAGTTATTAAACTCTTTTATATATAGTAGAGAAGTATATTAAAGAGTTTTTATTAGATTAACTCGCTAATAGAGATTTTAATAGAGAAACGTTAAATTAAATTATAGATATATTATTATTTATTTCTTTTATTAATAGCTTTCTATTACGAATAATTATATCTTTTAATTAAATCTCTAGCTACTTAGATTTTAAAGATAGTACTATATAATCTATCTTACTTTATAGTTAGTAATCTTTTTCTAGGCTTAAGTCTTATTAATCTTTTATCTTATACTAATTACGGTCTATACTATAGCTAGTATATACTTCTAGGCTTCTAATTTAAAGCCTATATTAGCTCGCTTACTCTTATAATATTATACTAATATCTTACGAAATAACTCGGCCTCTATAGAAGGAGTCTAGAAGAGAGACTTAGTAATTAATAGCGGGGCTATTAGTAATACTATTAATAGCTTCTATAGTAACGATAACTTAGAATAGATAGAAGAATTAATAATAATATTTATAATAATAATAGTCTTAATAGAAGATATTAATTTAGTTATTTTATAATATTTATAAAAATTATAATAAAAAAAAGACTCTTTCTCTACTTATTATTAAAAATATATCTAGAATAATTAGATATTCGTTAATTAAATTAGTAAATTTCGTAATTTTTTATAGTACTCTAGAGATTTAAATTTTACTAATTTAGTTATAATTAGATAACTAAACGGAACCGTATATATATTCTATATATATTAAAAATCTACTAGCTTTATTTTCAAGCCTATATTTTGAGATTTAGCGTGGTGGGGTGAAAATCCATGAAAATGTGGAAAAAATGTGGTCGCCAAACCAGCCCTAACATTCTCCTCCCGCTCGGGTCGGCTAGTGTAAGTACTCGTACTCTAGAGTTCCAGGTACCTACTCTACCTCAAGGCTTAAGGTACTCTAAGGCATTTCAAGTGTTCAACTCACCGTCGACATCTAACCCCTCTATATTTGCAGACTCTGCATCTGACAAAGCTGCGTGCAATGTCTCACTAGCCTTGATTAGAATTAATCGCCGGCATTCCGACGTACCCGTGGCAGAATCGATGCAATGGACCTGCCTGATTCCCCACGGAGCAGGCTTGCCCTGCCCATACCGTGGAGGCGTAGTCAAAGGTCGCGAGATACCTAGCTTTCAATGCGAGCCATCTCATTCTTATTCAATCGTGGAGATATGGTCTCCTCGCAGACTACCTTGGCGATGATAACGGCCTGCCCGAGCTTCTCCGCCAGCACCGCTCCTTTTTCGCTTCAATCGTAATCTTATCAAACCCCCGGAGTCTGAAAAGTTTTGAGCTACAACCCCCCGCACTTCCTGGATATCATCGTATTGGAAGTCTATGGCCAGCCTCAAATGTTCTTTTATCCTGCGGTTCACGCCGAGACCGTCTCCTTGCCGAGGTAGGTGGTAGCGAACATCGTACTATTCTTGTCGACTAGCTAAAAAATTGCTTTTCATAGAGACATGGGGCCGGACAAGGGCATGATCCCCAGATCCAGGGTCCAACTCATTTAATTCGGCTCCTCCGCAATCAATACGACTTCATTTCTCACGAGCTCACCTCAGCATCGTTGCCTCTCGTACTGACATTCTCTTTTCGTACCTCAGTCCGCTTATCTATCGCTCCCACATTGGCGCTCTTGCCATCTCCTGTCATTCAGCTTCTGTGTACTCTTGCCCTCTCTCCTTAATTCAGTCGTGTCTCTTGAATACAGCAACAAGGAATCATTCATAATGCGCATCGCCCCGCTCTCTATCATCGCGTGCCTGCTCGCAGCTGTCGCCGCGCAATCTGGATCTACTTCAAACCCTCCGACAACTACGCCAGGCTTCACCGTCACGGCTGGCAAATCGTCCACCTTCACCTGGACTCCCACAACATCTGGGACGGTCACTTTGACATTGCGCAATGGCCCGTCAAATAATCTGAACAAAGGAACTGTGCTTGCTTGTGTGTACCTCTATACATTGTCATCGTCTTGAAGAGCATGGCACTAACATCTTGTCTGCAGCTGGAATTGCCAACTCCGGCTCGTACACTTTTACAGTTCCCGCAGGTACTGCTAGCGGGGCATATACCATTGAGATCTCTTCGGACAGCAACGCGGATGACGCCAATTATAGCGATAGTGTAACTGTCGAAGGCTCCGACTCTGTTAGCTCCTCGCCATCCGCCTCGACAACCTCCGTATCAAGCTCTACTTCCTCCACTTCTACTTCTTCCTCTACAGATACCAGCACAACTACAATGAGTTCCGAAACCTCTACCACAAGCCATACGTCCACAAGTAAATCAAGTCCCAGCTCGTCTACATCAACTGCAACAACATCAGCGTCGTCAGCGAGTGGAACCTCTGCACCCAGTAGCAGTATGAGCTCCCCGACTGGAGCTTCAAAAGGCGCAAGTGCAGGAGTTGCCCTCAGCGTCAACAGTGGCCTGGTAGCGGTAGTCTTGGGGATACTGGCTGTGATTTAGTATCTGCGCAGCGTCAACCATATCTCGGAGAATTATGCTGCTTTGGTTTGAACAATTTGGCTCAAAATCTGGCGGTGCGAGACGTCATTATTATACGAGAATTTTGATACCCCGTGGACAATGCAAGGTCGTTCTGATTTGAGAAGTAGGACACGTCTATGAGAATGTAATATAATCCTGTACAGTACGTTTAAAATCAATCGTCAAAAGTCTTCCAATTGAATTTAATCAAACGCCCCATTGCCTACTTATCAATGTGCCCCAGAATAGAATGTTTCGTTAGTTGCAGAATGCCATGCCTTTTCAATCCCTCAACTGGCACTCTTCGTTCAACAGTTTGAATTTGTAGCAGTATCGCTATCGGTATACACAACGGAGGATCGCTTTCATTGCGCTTCGCCCACTAGCCTTTCACAATGCCCGCGTGCTTTTGTATGATCCTTGTATTTCCTATCTCTTAAGCATCTCATGATTTCAATCTCTCCTCCCTCTGCTGGTCAAAGGCAGCTACACTGACCGATTTCTCAACTCCGGTATGCGGTGAATGTGGCGGCTGCGCTGGGGTGTCCGGAATCGGTACATCGGAGAAGTCGTCTTGAGCCACAGCGTTGATTGTCCACGAGTCTAGAGAATCAGTATCAGTCTTCCTGGATACGTAGAGTAAATGCACAACGTACAAACACCGATAGTGAAAGCGCAAAGAGCGAGACCAGTGAAGATGTTGCGGACCAGGTAGGGCTGGCGAGCACGAATCAGGGCGGGGCTTTGGCGGTAGTGTTTGTCATAGTACGATGAACGGGGTAGTCTTGGCAAACGCGGTCAGCATGGTGGACAGACAATAGGCATTTATTTCCTTACATGGTCATTGTGATCGATGTAGATGATTGGAAAAAATTGGAAGAGAGAGGGTTCGTCGAAAGTAGTGGTTTTCATACACGGACCCGCCCGTAACCTAGGGCATGCCAGATAGCTATACATGTGGCTGGCTAAGTACATACCTTTACTCCGTATAATACTACTTCCTCGATGATGACACCGTTTCATGGCATTTGCCAAGTCAAGCAGGACTATCCTACTACCTATCAAGACCGCACGAGTGCTTGATATGATTACACGTGACGCTATACTAAAGAAGGACTCTACGGGCATGAATCCACATGAACGCTGGACCGTAGGCAGCCCAGGGTGCCCCTACCGTATGCGTACCTGGCCGAGGCCGCAAGGTTTGGAAACGCTGATGTTCGTAGGCAGCCCACGTATAGAAACGACTTATATCGCTATGCCCCTCTTGAAAGCAGTGGGGAGCCCCGCTTGTCGTGGAATTCGTAGAGTGGATAGTTAGATTGTCGTGATGGCTGGTTTGCCCGGCGTAGGAATCGACCCTAAGCGTATAATCCAGTATTTGCGACTGTGATAATCCGGCAAGGCGATGTCTAGAAGATACACCCCTAGAGGTGTTGGCCTCGGGCTTTGGCGTGCGTTTGCGGAAAGTATTTTAGCGCGGTGCCGCGTGCATGAACTTCCTGAGCTTCTCAGCTTCGACTCTGTGTCATCCTTCCCCCCATCCCCATAACCAATACTTCTTGACCTCGTAGACACTTTGACAGCAAATAGGGAAAGCTTGCTCACTGAACCTAATCTCGATCCTCGGGACAATTCACTGTCCTGCGTCTTTGTCATGGTGTCTTAGCTAGCTATCATTCTTCCCTTGCTGGGTCTTCAGATCTTTCCCTCGTAGCACACATTCAACCCTTTGGGTAACAAGAGCGATACACCTCAGTCGCGACTCTAACGGACCACAATGACGCTCTCTGTACCGGATCAACTTGCTCAACTCGAAGCTGCCCGTCAAATCGTCCTCGCCGATGCCGGTCTCTACCCTCAAATCGTACAAGGAATCCTGCCCATCGTTGGGGTAAATGCACGACTCGAGTTACGAAGATGGGGTGCTGAATTCCTTGCCGAGACCTTTGCTAGCCCTACATTTGCATCATATCAGAAGGAGAATTCCGCCGTTGGGGTTCTTCAAATATTAAAGGATTTGCTGGAGAAACCTGGTGAGGATGCCGCTGTGGTCAAGAGTGTCGTGCAGACTGCAGCAAGCATTTACAGCCTTGTGTTCCGCTATATGTACGTGCAATTCCTTTTCCCGTACCGTAGGCAGGCCCTGGCATAGCCTAGACGTAGATTTATTGGCCTCTGCGGTTGAGAAGAATGTTGTCTTACCTTCCTGTGTCCTCAGTATTGCAAACCCGCACGATGTGCCAGTATGGAATCAGATGGCCTCGATCAAATCGAACATCTTGAAGAGATGGGACACTGCTGCTACAGGAGTCCGAATATGCTGCGTCAAGTTCGTACAAAAGGTCGTCCAGGTGCAGACACCAGGCTTGGTCGCCGACCCAAGAGTGTGTAAAGTCGCAACAGCTCCCAGCGTAAAGCACTGTGCTGATGCGACCCTACAGCGTCCAGATCAGAACGAGGTCTCCCTTGCCTTGGTCCCGCGAGATCATCCTTTGATACCACCGCCAAGACTGGAGCCTGAAGCGTCAGGACTCCTGGATAGACTTCTCAATGTCTTCAGCGAGGACGTCGGGTATGTACAAGGGTTCAAAAATGGTTTTTGGGAGCGCAGCCCTGATGCTCTGCGTCTAGTGATGCCGTTCTTATCAACGCAACCCTTAATTGCCTTGGGACGCTCCTCCGAACACGCCAGTCCATCACCCACAAGATCATCTCCGCAATCTTAAACTTCAATCCATTGAAACAAGCCAGCTCGCCTATGACTCCCAAGGCTAAAGTTCAGATTAAGTCTATGGAACGTACGACAAGAGCGTTGCTCATGAACGTTCTCCGAAGGTATCCACGCATACAGTTCACGTGATTGAAGATATCAACTATATTGACATGCTACCAGAAACGAGAATGGCCCATTTGCGGATCGAATAAAAGCATACATCGACCGTCTTGCCCGAATCCGCTTGGACGTCTTTGATGAAGGAAGTCGGAAGAGAGGACCACCTAATGAACCCACCGACGGTCTAGATAACAATAAGCGACGACGGCTTGGGGCTGAACTGCCTGAGCGACCGGAGCCTGAACCTCTCCCGCCCGGTCCCGTCAGTCTCGGTCAGCTATTTACGCTAACAAAGGATCCGGCTCTAGCAAATTTTGACGTAACATCATTGACCCTAGATATAATGGTTAAGATCATCCCACCGGTCCTCGTACGTATTGATCAACAAGCTCTGGACCAAGCCCTGAATCAGGTGCGAGCTCGCCTCCTGTCGCTCACCAAACCACCGCAACAAGCCCTTGGCGATGACGAAGAAGATTATGAGCCTGACTTTGAGCCCAGCGAGGACAGAGAGCAAATCATCAACAAAGCAGACGCGCTACCATCTGATGACTTGTTGCAATCTCCCTCGGAAGTTGCGCTCGGACCGTTCAAGCTCCCCCAACCTCCCCCTTTGACGGCTGAGGATGCGATGCAGATTGGTAAAGGGACCATCAGCCGGGTTTTCAGCATGATGAATGTTCTAGAAGAATCTCCTTCAACCAAGAAGCAGAAATCGGGGCTGAATAGGCTGGCAGGAAGTAATTACGACAAAGAAGCTTGGACTACCGTTATTACACGACTAGCCACACGTGCTTCTGCTGGGCTGGACGATGACGGTAGTGAAAACGAGGACTCTAAAGCAGTGGTGAAAAAGCAAGTGGCAAGTCCCAGCCTAAGCGACGGGATCCGGGAAACGCTGTGGAAGTTCACCATAGAAGACTTCCGCTCTAGGATACCCATAGCCATTGCATGGCTGAACGAGGAGTGGTACAATGACCAAATACAAAAACAAAACAGCGAGCAGCAGAGACAAGGAGTGACTCTACCGAAGCTAAAGCAGCACTACGAGAAGTGGATGCTAAAGGTTCTCGACGGTATTGTGCCATACTTGGATGCGAAGGATAAGCACTTGATCAGGTTTCTGTCGGAGATTCCAGAAGTCAATACGAATGTTCTTGCTCGTGTCAAAAGGCTAGCGAGGGATCCAGAAAGAGTCCAGTTGGCGGTAAATTCTCTACTGTAGGCCTACCCTACCACTGACATTTCTTTTAATTGGGCAACTCTCTAACATTCGTTCAGCTACTTGATCCTGATGAAACCACCAGCCCGTGATATTGCTATTGATGCTCTGGAGGATCTATGGCGTAATTGTAAGTCTTCGGACACTGGCCCCATTAGGCCTTTTGCTGATCTTCACCCTCCAGATGACGACGCGAAAGCTCCTACGGCGAAGCATCTTGCCAAATGGCGGCCGCAAGTCTTAGCCTCCGAGAGCAAGCCAAACCCGGCACCAGTCCCAAATGGTCTACAATATCCCGAAGACTCAAAATCCACGTCTTCGTCTGCACCTCCCGCACCTTCTCCAACCGTCAAAGCTGAAGGTGAGCAGATGAAGAAGAATCAAGCAGGCCAAGCTGTCGCAGCAGCTGGATGATGGGAAGGCGAGGGGTCCGAAAATCCTGACTTAGGACGAGAGGTTATGTCACAGCTTGCTGGCTTGCGGTGTACCATCAAGTTTCCATTCTTGCCAACCAGTTGCATTTTCAATGTAATTTACAGACCTGCAGATGTAGTCCTGCAAAGGCAGGGAAGGAAGAACAAAAGTACTAGGCGTAGCAGTCTAAAGGCCTGATGTTTAAGAGTATCAGAAAAACGAGTGACTGCTCTAGTGAACTACATACAACAAGCGGACAAATCACCTTCAAACTTTTTCTCTATGGTGCACGATCCCAGAGATTTGTGACTCGGCGAGATCGTTGTGGTGGGCATGGCCAGAGATCTACTCAAGATATGTTATAGGCAATCATCTTGGCCTATATCTACTTCGAAGTTAACGTATCTTATATCCGACCACAGCTCCAAGCGTGTTCGTCATTGGCCGACCTCACCAGCTACTCTACTGCTCACACCTCACTCATTTTTAATCTGGAACATACTACTAGGTCACAGCTTTAGGACCATATAAACTTCGAGGCATGTGTTGAGGGTGTGAAGAGAAGACTGATCTACCCAAATGCTGGCACTTACGATGAGCAAGAAGACTGAGACTGATACAGAGTGCACGAATATACCAGAGCCATATTTGGAAGGCGTAGTCGTGGCCTACAAAGACGAAGAGACTAAGTCCAAATTAGGTCTAAGTCCAATACTGGTTCCCCTTGTTATTCAGTCAAGGCAGTGCAGCTCTCATCGATGCAGTATACTCGATCATTGTCGGCAAACCCACCAAAATGCCAAACCCTGCAGGCAAAGACGAAGTCGAGGCAAATGCGTGGAAAGAGAACTTCTTCACAGTCCTCGGACAGAGGTAAAGACGAAAAGCTATCTAGAAACGAGTCTTTTGTTCGAGCTGTACCACGCACAGACGCGAAAGACATTAACGTTCCTGCGAGACATTCGAAAAGCTGCCAGGAAGAAAGACCCCAAATATAGTTTAAATCATGGGTTTGGAGAACCATTAGCACTCGTCGATCAAATTAGGTATCATCACAACTTGCCGAGGTAGCATTCTTTCTAAATTGCCAGATTCAAGAGCGTTCAAGATTTCATTGAAGACGCAGAGAACCAAGACTACCGAACGGGTGCATCAATCACTAAAGCCGCAATAGAATGGAAGGCGTTGGCCAGAAACATAGGTAGATATGATGAACATGATGAATATGATGAATATGATGAGTATGATGAATATGATGAGTATGATGAGGGGATCCTTGATTTTCCGCTGGCGATGGCTGCGAACATGGCAAATTTGTACAGGGGGTTTTCGATTCGCCGGACAACGAACCAGCCCACTACATACGCCTGATTAACTCATTCGTCTTGGGAGGAGAAGACTCTTGTTGTTGTGCAAAGCTCGGCGCGGTATTCAAAATTCAACTTAGCAAAGGTGTGGCCATCAGGAAGCATGTACCCAGGCCGAAAACGACAGTGTCGTCAAGAGCGTTGATAAAATCAGTGGCACAGGCATCGGTGTCAGGGGCAGTGTACACTTTCTCCTGAATACATGGGCGAAATGGGATAAGATACACGGAGTTGATTGAGGAATTGATTAAGTATATAATCCTGGGGGGGAAGGGGGATTATGCCTTAAACATGCCCCTGGCCAGTAGTTCAGTAGGTGTCCTCGCTCAGGATTGAATGACTGTCACTTCCTTGAAATTTTCATCCGCGAACCCTTCCAACCTCAACATCACCGCACTCAATCTCCCCCGTTCTTTCTTCCTCACAGTTCATCGAGCCTGTAATCAGCTATGGAATACCAATAGTACCACGAGCAGTGCATCAAGCGTCAGTCCGCAAAATCTGGCATCGTTATTTTCGCAAGCTCACAAATCACACTAAACACATACCAAAGCTTTAAGAAATTATTCGTTCAAAATCATTCTCACATCACACTTCCTTTTCTTTTACATTCTTACCACCAAGCTTTTGCAACTTCCTTTACTACTCGCAATCGTGAATTAGGACTGCTTCGTCAGGCAAGAGCAACCGGATACCTACATCGATCGCACGTTTCCTGTCAATACCAGAGTCCCCACTTCGGAAGCAAGCTCATAATTTCTTTCCTTTCCTCATTTCAGCACTGTGCATCATAGCACCAACAAGGTATGTCACGCCTACGCATTTTCGGCGATCATGAATCCCTTTCGAATTATCGATGAGACGCAAGAAAACCCCTTCCGCGACTTGAGCGCGTTCATGGGCTTAATAGCAAAACTCGGCAGAAGGATGTCGTTTCCGCCCTTGCCATTTTACGCTAGTTGCCATTATCGCAGAGACGCACTTCGCAAAAACGATCTGCTCACTCAACGCCTCCATCTCCTGCAGACGGTCGAATTGACTGTGCTACAAACACGATTGTAGCGTTGAAGTGGTGCATCTACCAACTCAATTAGCACCTCTCCTACTCTACTCACTCCACATTGCCTTGGCCTTTGCGTCGACTGTCGTCGGCTGACTGTTAAAAAGTTTACTCTCACAGAAAACCTGGTTTGTCATCAGCATTCATGTCTACATCAGCCAGCGCGGAAGGCAAGGCCGGCAGAGCTCTTGCGAATGGGAACAACGACTCGGACTCCATCATGCCGCTCCTTCTTGCTACTATCGGTAACCCGACTATCAGCTTCAAGAGAATGGCAGCCATGGATGAGCTTGGTCGCACCGAATCCTCTCTCGAGCACAAATTCCGCAAATGGAGGCAAAAGGGGCGCGAGATTGCCGCCCAACATCCCGAAAACGCCGGAACTCAAAGTTCCTCCAGCACAGGAGCCGCAACTACCAAGAAGTCGCGTGCTGCAACTAAGAAGGGTGCCAATTACAAAGGCAAAGGGTCCACAGAGCAAGCTGATGTTGAAGATGAGGAAGACCAGGCCAACGAAGAAACTGGAATTGTCAAGGAAGAACCCGACAAGATGGTAATTCTCACAACTGCCTGATCGCTCGGAAGGACTAATATTTTACAGAATGGCATTGATGGCGAGATGCCAGACTCTTCTAACAAAGGGAAAGCCACTGCGACCAAAAACACAAAGAAGCGTGCTGCCTCTGTGAAAGTTGCTGATGCGGAGGACGAAGTCGGCAAGGCACCCGCTAAGAAAGCCAAGGTTCGTTCTGTTTGGCGTAATGTCGTCCCGCTTAGGAGCAATGCCTAAGTCGCAACACGTATTGTGGTAGCAAAAGGACCCTTTCACTCCTGAGACCTGTTTCAAAGCTCCATTTAATGCTTTGAAGAAGAAAAACTGACTTAACCTCTGCGTAGATAGTGAAGAAAGGAATCGCCAAGGTGGTGAAGAAGAAGAACGCTCAAGTAGATTCTGGCAGCGAGGACGAGGATGGTGTCAGCGACGAGGAGGAGGAAGCGCCGATCAATCCAAAAGGGAAGGGCAAAGGCAAGGTCGCTGCAGCGAGTGGTAAAGGAAAGGTAGCAGCGAAACCCACCGGGCGTGCCAAGGCAAAGAAAGGGAAGGCTGAAATTCCCATTCATGAGGACGATGACGCGGATGTTGACATGAATCCGGGGGATGGTGACCACGACGGAATGATCGACATGCAGTTTGATTTGGAGGAGACTGCTTAAGACAGGATCACCATCCGAGCAAGCTTCGTCTGTGGTCAATTGGGGACGACAGGTTTAGTGCTACTAGCAACTTACCGAGTGATTCGTCGAAGTGGTGGAGCAGATCAATTCCATTAGACATAGCAGAACTTTACTACTTTCTAACTCATCCGTCATGAGATGCAAGATGCTTTCTGATCACCATTGGTCTCCGCAAATCTTGAGCCGTGCATGTGCTTCCTTCAATGCCTGGTCTGCTTCCTCGAGATTATCATACACTGCCGCCGTACTCATGCCCGCAACTTCGTACATTCTCAACGCTTTTGTAAAAACATTGCACCAGGGCTTCAGGTTTTCTAAAAGTGTTTGGTCATTTCCCAATGCGCCAAACTCTGGGCTAGACTGGAGCGCCAGACCATTTGCGTTGCCCAACTTGGAGAGTATACGGTCGTACATGAGATTGGCGACTTTGCCGCGAAGGTTCTGTTTCCCGTCATCCGGAGTCATTTCCTCCAGATCAAAAAGGTCTAGCAAGGTACTCATCCCAGAGCGGATGAAAATGTGAAGTTGCTCGGTGTTTTGGCAAAGCTGCGAGAGCAGGGATACAGTCCTTGTATTGATCGTGATATCTTCTAGCTCCGAGTCCCTCAGTGCGGTAAGCACGATTGATAACGGGGTCTTACCGGGCTCGGATGAATATGGGTGATTCAGAAGAGCGTCCAGTGCGTCAGGATTGTTGTGTAAGGCGATGCTCAAGAGCAAAGTAGCTGCTGCACGGATCTCAGCTGATGCAGCGGGCCCAGGAGCGATCGCAGCTACGAGATTTTGACAGACGGCGGCATCCCGTATCAACACAACTCCCCAATGGATGGAATGAGCGGGATCTAGGAGGTTATGAAGGGCCGGGAGATCTGCGTCTGAAAGTGCTGTTGCAGACTGGAGCGAGGCGATTGAAGAAAGAAATATTGATGACTCTGCCTCATTGAAGGCGGCTGGACGATAAGGAATAAAACGCTCATGACCCGTGCCTGGATCCGACTGGTCTTGCAGCTCTGGTATCTCCACCTCCTCAATGTTTGAGCGCGGCGGCGGGTCGTCGATGATCATAAGATCTGCGTGAGGTACTCCCAGCGGTTCAGGAACGTTGAGACGTGCCTCTTTAAGACCAGTAGCCAGATTCATGCGTACATGGAGGCCGGCCGGAATTGACTGGTCGTCGTGGATGCGCTGGAAATACTCCGTGGGCTGGAAGATTGCGGGGTAACATTCTGAAGCATGTGCAGTGTGGCATATCAGTTCAGTAGATGCTGGAGGAGAGGATGCTGGCGCCGACCCGTAGCATTTGGATAATACGAAAAGGGAGAGGAGAGGTGGGAGGACGCTGAAGCCGACACATGCGAACATTTTCAGCAAGTGTACAAACGATTGTATGTTAGCATAGCCAAAAAAGAAAAAAAGAAAAAACTGAAATTTCCTTGGGTCTTGCGAACTATATCGTACACTGGCGCCTGAAAGCTGAGCTGTCTCTTCTGATCAAAGGTCTACCTGTCAACTTCTCAGAATTCGAAGATGTCGACCAAATTCTCATTGGTCGGCCCTGCTGACTCACCCTGAGGCTTGATCTCCAAGACTCCAAGCCCAGAGCTCCCACCTCTTCAGTAAGCCATTGACAGCCTTAGTGCCCCCATCACCATGCTGCAAGCGCGAAGAGGTGCTTTGCGCCTGGCAGAGCGTTCATTTCACTGTCAATGGCGTGGGTACGCAGATACCAAACCTCCAGATCCCACCAATTCCGTCCGAGCGCCCGATGACAAGCCTGTCAACGAACCTATTGGCGTATGGTTGAGGCTCGACCACTGCCTGAAAATCTTTGCTGATGATGCTCCACAGGGTGGCGATAGCAGCGGGACTGACTCCGCCCATGCTGCTTCTGCCGGCGGACATGAGCCAACCCACCATGTACCTCACCCAGAACCGCACAACGAAAGCCTTGGTGTATGACTCTTCTCTAAGCATCCCAATCTCTCCTCACTTAAAAGACTGTTCTAATGACTAACAATTTTTTCGACAGCGAGGTTTCTATGCCTCCATTGCAGCTTTAGCGCTCTCCTTCGCTCTTTACAAATTTTCCCGCTCCTCTTCCTCCGATCCTAGCACGAAAGGAGATGCAAGCAAACAGCCGCTGCTTACACGAGCCATGGCATACTACAACTACTGGCAAGATGATTACGCCAGGCGGAATACGATGCATACGAAGATGGTCGAGCAGGCGGGCGCGGATAGGAACCTGTTCCAAAGCAGTCCGTGGACTCATCATATCGACTTGAAATTTCCTGAGTAAGTACGCTGAGCTTCCTCGGGTTTTGTGGACTGCAAGGCGGAACAATGGGAAAGGCCGAATTGGTTATAAGCTCTCTTCCCAGACACTTTCACCGTCTCACTTGCCTTGAGATCAACACTCGAGACTGATACGAAGTGACCGTCAGGATCTTCAACACCGGTTCCCCTTATAACATTCCAGCTGGCCATTCTACCGATCTTGGGGCGTTGAAGGCGCATTATGAGAAAAAGAATGTGGAAGCAGATGAGAAGAGAACTGCGAGGCTCAAAGAGATGGCGGACGACAACGAGGTCATAAGGCAGAGAAGAGAAGCCGAAGAGGCGCAGTTGGCAGATAAGAAAGCGCCGTCGATATTGCAAAGGATGGGGCTCCAAAGGCCGGAGTAGTGAACATACAGGATTCAGACGCCATGTACTTCGGATTCAGGAGAGAGTGCGAAGGTCTGGTAGGAGCTTTTCTCAGCAATCGCTCGGCCTTTGAAACGGGGCAAAGTGACTATGGCACACTGTCCCCACCTGGTAAGCAAAATCAGTGGAGGAGTTGCCGAATTGCCAAACGGCAGCATCAAGTCTCACATGGACTTGGTACATATCATATCAGCGAAGCAAGAGAACTCAATGACAGATGGTTGGGTAGTGAGCCTCCTTTATCTGATTGATCCAAGTCATAGCCAGGGAATTCGAATACGGTGACTAGACCTTGGGGTGTCTCGGAAGGATTGGAAGGCAAGCAGTATAGGTGAGGGAGGTTGGTGATTGGTCGCATCAAGTGAAACCCCCGGATCCTTTGAAAGTGATCCTCTAATTTCCATCCGGCATTAGCCTCATGCACTTGGCTTTTTTCCCTTTTTCCGTTTGCGGCGCAACAACTCCTCTTCTTCTTCTTCATCCTCTCCCTCTCCCTCAATAATAATCCTTTACACTGTAACCGTCTACTCAATTCATTCATTCATTTCTTCCTTCTTCCTTCATTATTACTTCTCTCTTTCGCGTTTGCAGCATTCCTCTAAATCAATTCACTCATTTACAGATTCTTTCATAAAATTGAAAAATCAAAACATCATAATTCAACCCTCAACACTCATCTTCGAAACGCTCTCAAAATGCAACTCTCAAATACCCTCTTCGTCTGCGCGACATTGATCGCTGCTGCTGTTGCGCAAACATCGACAACAACAAGTCTCCACTTCACCGCCATCCCAACCAGTCTTGTCGCTGGTGAAAAGACCACCATCGGATGGGCTGGCGGTAACGGCAATGTAAGGCTACTGATCTCTGGCCTCTTCGCCACCAAATCGACACATGACTGACTCTTGACTTTAGAGCGTAAACATCATCCTCCAACAAGGCCTGGCCAGTAACCTTCAGGACGTCCCGATCCCGCCAATCGCATCTGGTGTCGAAGGAACTTCCACCACTTGGACCCCACCCAAGTCGCTTCCCGATGCCGGAAACTACGCACTGCGCATCGAACAGGGCGATGATACTGTGAACTACAGCGGCATGCTACAACTGTTTGGCGGGTGCTCAACCTGCCCCACCAACGCTGCTGCTGCTTTTGCCTCGTCCTCGGCCTCTAAATCTTTACCGGGCTCTGCAACAGCTTCCTCACCCTCCTCCACTGCTTCCCCTAGCTCAAAGAGTGGCGTCGCGGCTCCTATTGTCTCCTCTGGATCCAAGTCAGCCAGCAACTCCACGGCTGCTGCTGGTACCTCGGGCAATTCGACTATTACCGGTCCAACGAACTCGACGATGGGCACTGGTAGTATGAACATGACGATGTCCGGCACCAACTCGACTACGAACTCGACTTTGAGCAGCGCCAAGCTGCATGCAACATCATCGAAGTCGTCCTCCTCGACCTCCTCGACCTCTACGTCATCCTCCACATCCTCCTCATCTTCCAGCGAAAGTATTTCAAGCAGCACTGGCAGCAGCGCAAGCCCATCGCCAACAAAGAGCAGTGGTGTTACAGTGGCCGCGAGCAACTTCGCACTAGTCCTTTGCGCCATCGTTGGCGTTGTCTACCTGGGATGATTCCATTGCAGTGTGCTTCTTTATATTCAAGAGCTCTTGCGCGGAGGGCGCGAAATTTGTTCAATCACGCGATGAAACCTACATGCGTCTAGGATATCAGTTCATGCGTACCAGTGCTTTTTGTTCGATGTTGATTGATACCAACGTCGAAGTGTAAGAAGATTTACTAATATTGTGAACGAGCATGAGGAGGCAGACCCAAGGGAGGGTTGACGCGTACGTATATTATAGTCGCATGTTAAGACCACAAAAAGCAAAACTACTCACATCCGCCAATTTCACTGCGGGCTTGATCAATGCCTTCACTATCGTGAGTAAGCGCGTGGCTGTGCCATTAAACCCACACATAGCCAAGTCTAGTATACTCTCGTCGTTCATCAATCGTTCATTCGGGGAGCACAAATATCGGGATTGGTGAAGAATTGTCAAGTAATAACAAAGAGACTTATGTGTATGAAGCAGATGCCCCAGCCAGAAGCGGGAAATATGGTAGATAGACCTTGTGATTACAGGCTTTCTAGGCCCTTGAGCCAAAAGCAAACGAATATTTCTAGCTAACAAAACGCGCTGAAGTGTGATGATTTGAAAACCGCCGGCAGACAGGCGGACGAACCGAAGTCACGAAGGAATAGTCTCCGAAGTAAGCGGCATACGTCTGGGAGGAGATTCTTCTTGTGGCGGAGAAGCGAACGCTTTCACAGACAGTGGGATAAGGTCTAGCTAAGTCACTTGGCTGACAAAATCATTCATGTTTCATGCCATTCGTATCACACTATTTAGGCTAGAATGATACTGCATCTTCGCCACATACCACGACATCCCCCCGCCCATTGCTCCATCTACTTGAGCGGAATAAACCGAGAAGAGTGGGTAGCGCCGATACCTGGTCGACCGTGCTTAACAGGTTTACTATATCTCGTATTAGCCCTTCAGTCCACGAAACCGTAGATACTACCGGTCCAACGTACTAGGAGATACTGAACTCCCCCAAGTAGAACCCCACCATCTCCGGCTTAATCTCGACCTGGTTGAACTCCTTCCCCGAGTAGATACCAATGACCGACCCAATCATCTCCGGCACCACAATCATATTTCGCAGATGCGTTTTGACCAGATCAGGCTTCTCGTTGGGCTTCGCCTCCTGCTTCGCCTTGCGGAGCTTCTTGATCAGACCCATGGGCTTGCGCTTGAGGCCACGGTTGAATCGACGGCGGGCGCGGGCGTGGACTACGTCACGGAGCTGTTCTGAGGAGAGATCGAGGAGTCTGACGCCCAATTGTTAGTAGAGGAAGGGCGGAGAAGACTGCTAGCGCGGCGTACTGGTCGAGGTCGATGCCACGGTAGGAAAATTTGCGGAAAGTTCTTTTCTTTTTGAGCTCTATACATCAAGTTATCAGCCGGAGCTCAGGAAACTGTCAGATTCTCGCCAGCCCCTCGTCCAGGAGCCATGAGCAATGCATTGGTTGTGCAGGCTTGCAAAAGCATGATGACGAGAAGATGGTATTGACGTACCGGCAGCTTCTTCGGGATTGTAATCTGCGTCAGCCATGATTGCAATTCTCAGCTGTGCTGCTGTTGATCTACTTGAAGACGAGGTTGAGGCCGAGTGTCTTTAGTCGAGGTTGTGGATTTTGCGTGTTGCGTTCGCTTAAGGTCACAGGAGCTCTAACTGTATGGGCACTAGCGCAAAATATCAAAATGTCTTTCGATCTTGAAGTGTCTCGCTCTTTCCTACCATACTCTACATTACTGGTGAGGTTCAAGTTCATGTCGGCACAAAAGCACTTGTTGACGGAATCGGTATGGCTGATCGTGCGCCCTTCGATTCGATATGCAGACGAGTCATACATCCCGCCATGCATTGAACCTCATGCTGCCATGCATGAAATGATCTTGGCGCATTTTGGACTGAGATTTTGACCGGTCTTGAGATATCAATCGTATTCCACTATGCTCCAGAACTTACGTCTTCATCCACGTCTGTTATCTATTTGTGCCGCTTCTTAATGGGACGCACTTCAACCCAGACCATATGACGGATGGATTCGACCGTTTACAGAGATATCCATATGCAAGCACTGCGCGCGGACTGCGTATCAAAAGATGGCAGGCCTATCCTTTGGTACCGACGCATTTTTGTAAGTAATCTCTCACCTTGCAAAAACTGTCAATAATTGTCTGCCCGCCGAAGCTGTGGGACTTTAATGCGCTGTAAGCCCATTGCATAGGCCTTTGGCTTTCGTAAGCTACTTATCTATGTTTCATGGACTTCTGGGGCATAAGTCGTTTAAGTAAGCTTTCTACGAAGAGAAAATTAGGTATGGTTTCAATATGTAATCAGGCTCGCCATTATCTTAGCCACTATGGTTGGGCCATCCAGTGCTATTCTGCTGGTTCCAAGATTAGAATACTGGCCCGTAGAAAGCACAGACATGTGGATTGATACAAAATTACCGAATTATGGCCTAATACATAAGGACCTCGCCGTGCGGACACCCTCTCTAGGAGGTAAGGTAACTGACCTCACTGATAAAACACCAGCACCACCAGTTCCATTGGTCCACTAGAGTAACATGTATCGGATGTCGTTCCAAAAAGTGGTAAGCGATCAGATCTTATCAATATTGAACGTAAGTGCATTCGATGATCGATTCTTCCCAACTATCCTACGAGTGCATGGAATCAATTTTCCGCTCCTAGCCACGCTTTCGAATTTTGGGGATTACGAGATCCAAAATATTGAGAACGCATGGTCCATCCCACGAGAACGATTCGAGATAGGTCGAGCTGCCCAACAATCCCTTCAATGGTACAGCAATTGGCGTAATAGTATATTGCTGGTTGCTCGAGAGAACATGACTCAGCACACAGTCGTGTATAATCTTGGTGCTGGCTGGGTTACGTCGAACTGGAAAATATTTACCTTTGCCAGAGCAACCCGGATTGTCTTGAGTAAAGTCGGTGTCGAGCCGGAAGCATAGAAATACCACGGTTTGAGTCCAATTGGTATATCATCTGCGGAAGGGACGACCTTCGCGATCGATGGCTTTTTTCACCTTCCGGTCTTCCTTAATGCACAATGACCGTGAATGAATAATGGGGCTCATGTCTCAATTCTTTACTACCTTCAATGGATATAATACTATTTCATTATTTGATGGCTTCGAACCTTACCTCCGTACGCGTTATAATAACGTTCGTGTGGTATTGGTCGAATTATTGGCTAATCGCCCGTCCGGCATTGCATCCACAAGCAAATTGTAAGGCTTAGTTGAAAGGGTTACAAGATCCGATGGTTCTTCTCGCATCGATGGGGATAACTGGTTCTACGGCAAAGGAAGCATCTTCGAAGTTGATACCAACGACGATAAAAACTGGGCCGCTTTAAGGCTATGCTTACAACACGCGCGGCATCATTCCAAAACTCGCCTTCAGTTTACTGTCGCTATAATGCGCTTTGGCCATTGCCTACATCTTATTCTCTGATATCTCGGGCATCTTATCCACCTGCTGGGACTTCATCGCGGAGTTCACAGCCTTGGCAGCCAACGCGCCTTCTACGAGAACAGTCCGCACGGCATTATCGGTATTGACATCTTTAAGCTGCCTGTTCATATTCTGACGATGCTTGACGAAGAGAGTGACGGCGAGCATTTGGAACTGGTCTTGGGCAGTGTGGACGAAAAGTCGGTGGAGCATAGGGTTGTTAGACCAACTAGGGCATATGGTACCATGCCTTTAGTAAAGCTCTGAGAGATGATGATATCAAAGGCGGATACGGGGCATGGAGGCCGAGAGCCAGATTATGGGAGTTAATATTGTCGTTCAATTTTCCAATGCGCTGCTTGGCAAGGGTTAGGAAACATGAGCTTTGCCATCCAACTACTCTGCAGCCGGAGCCCCCAGCACATATTACTTACGCTAACTTAGGACTGGGCATTTCCCTCTATAACTGCTCTCATTTCCTTCCTCTGGATGTTGATCTCTTCGCACCATTCTCGATGCTTGAGTCGTTGAGGCTAGTATAAAAAGAGGGCGGTAGACAACTTCTCATGTCCTATGTTCGTCCTCCGTGAGAGAAAGGTCTAGTACCGCACGCTCTACCTTGCAAGCAAAATTTGGCCCCCCTTTTGCAATTGGCGAAGAGAGTGATACATGCAGCATGCTGTAGGTCGCAATCAATGAGCCAGGGCCTACGCTGCAACCTCCAGCCTTCGTCCAGAAAGTCTATCATTTCTCGTATAGGTCTGTGACATTCAAAAAGAATAAAAAATCAAACAAAATCCAAACGCATGACCCAATTGTTCATTAGCTCAATATAACCTTTCAAGCAGTCTTACAAAGGCGCGCGTTCAGCGAGCGGCTTATGGAGGGGACGAGTGGGTCGACAAAGGTCACATGACCACATGAACAGCCAACGTGCAACCCTGTGGACTGTTTGATCAAACTGGGCTTTTCAGGCAATGACACATAGACGTGCGCTCGAGCACATGATTGATAGTAGTATGGGATACTACTTTTTCCACTTCCTTGCCGTCATGAAGATCTGTATGACTGGTGTGACCACGTCGCACATTCCACCTCTCGCAAACCGTCATCGACCATACCGCTATATCCATGTTGATCTAGTCGAAAAGACCGAAGCCCATATCCTCGTCGGATTCCTCCTTCTCCTCTTCCTTCTCCTCTTTCTTCTCCTCAGCGGCTTCAGGTGCAGCGCCGCCTGCAGCAGGTCCGGCGGCGGCTGCCCCTCCTCCCCCTCCACCCGACGGAACGGAAGCGAGCTTACTGGCACCTTGTGCAATCAACTATAGGGTACTGTTAGATGAGTGACACATCATTCTTTGGTAGTGTCATATTGTATACCTCTTGCAAGTCCTTGCCCTTTAGCTCAGCAATCAGCTTGTCCAAGCGCTCCTCATCCGGGTCGATACCAACGGATGCGAGAACGCCCTTGACATCGTCGGCTGATGGAGAGGTGTTACCACCAAGGCCGAGAAGAAGATACGCAGCGAGATGTTTCATGATGATTGTTCTGCAGCTTGTGTCAGTCTAGCTCAAACAATGGCGTCGGCGGAGAAAGAGGTAGGGGTTCGCACAGCGTTGGTGTGTTTGTGGGAGCTGTTTCGAACAGGAGAATCAATCGATTTAACCGCGGGATGAGCGGAGACTGATACGTCGAGTTCTTGCGTGAAGTTTTGATGTGGTGCGGCAAGCTTTTGAAGATTCACCAGTTGATGAAGTATTATTATTATCATTGAAAGTTTGTGGGAGCGCTAGAGAGCCTTGGCACCTGGCGGCTTTCCCGATTACCCGATGGCCTATAGCTATAGGGCTGCATTTGGAGAAAAAGAGGTGCGCAAGGACTGGACCACTTGTTGTTTCAACATCCTCGCCTTCACATGAGGCAGCCAACATCAATCCATAAACACTTGTTGCACTCACTATAGCCTTTCCACTGCTTTGCTATCCCTCTCCTCCAGGCTTTCATCAGCCCAGAGCAATACTATGACGCCTCCACATCTTCCCACAAACCATCGGCGGTAGTACAGAAATAAGAGAGACGACAGAAACTCCATCATGAGTGTGAGTCACTAGGGGCCTTGATCCTGATCGTTGGATTCTTTCCGAATACTTACTCTTCTACCTAGTTCTTCAGCTCAGTGCTCAGTTCCATCGGCAACAATGGCCCACAACCTCCCATGCCACTCCCGCGGTCCCAGCTCGATAAACCACGTGATCTAGAGTACGAACAGCGTCGCGGTCAAGGACAGAATGGTGATTCGTCCGCGAATACTGGCGAGGTTCAAAACAACAAGCGCAAGGCGGAAGATGGATTAGGAGGTCGAGATGGCAAAATCATGAGGAACAGCATGGCAAGTAAACAGATCGCTCGTGCGACACCATCAACAAATCCGCAGGCAAGACCTCTAAAGCCCTCCATCTCTGTCTCGTCTTCTAGCGCTGCAATGCCCTATCGTGGCACTAGCAGACCCGACCCTGCTTCTGCTACCCCGACAACACCTACGGGAGACGCTCTGAAGGCACCTAAGAAAGGGTCGTATGCAGAGATCATGGCTCGAGCCAAAGCGAATCAATCCAAGCCTCCAGCAGGTACCATCAGCCACAAGCCCAAGGAACAAATTGCGCCAAGCTACAAGAAAGAGCTCAAGTTGAAGAAGAAGGCGATGAAGGATAAGAAGCTCGGACTCAAAAATGACAGCCGCCCCGGATCTTCTGGTAGTCTCAGCAGCAGTCCGGCTCCGGGATCTGTAGCGAACAAGAGGAGCGCAGCTCCGGCTTACAAAGGCACGGCCAAATCCAAACCCCAGCTACCGCAGCCAACTTACAAAGGAACGATGAAGCCAGCCTCGTCGACTGCCAAGCCACCAACCGCGAGAGACCGAGATGCCAATACTCGTAAATCCAGATATGACGAATACGCAGCCACTGACGAGGATGACTTGGACGACATCGAAGAGGACGAGTATGACTCTGATGGATCCGACGACATGGAGGCTGGCTTCACGGACGTGGAGCAAGAAGAGACACTGGCAACGAAGGCTGCGAGGAAGGAAGATGAAGAGGAGGCCAAGCAGGAAGCGAAGCTCAAGAAGGAGAAGGAGGAGAGAAGGAAAAAACTGGAGCAGTTGGCCAAGAAAGCGAAACCGCAGAGGTATTAAGACACGCCTTCGATCCTTCTCTGATGATAGAGTCTGTTTGTGGTGTATTGAATGGCTATGCACCCTTTGGCGTTGTCAGCGATACATTTCGGTTTATTTGCTTGCGTTGCTATTAGCGGGCGTCTCGTGGCGTTGAAAGGCCATACGGCCATGTTTGCATCCACTAACGACATACAATACTTCAGATAAACCGTCGTTTTCGCTTATTACTTGCCTGTCATGTTCTCTGTTCCTGTTATGCTGTCTGTTGCCCGCGGCTCACTGATGTTAAGGATGCCTAAAACACAATATGAGGCGACAAGCTTATTGTGTTCGCCATGTGCGTGAGAAGTTCTCCTACATCAACGCATGCTGTGTACATGTAAGAAGGGAAGGCTCAAAGATGCTTGTCTCGGTCGCCTAAAGCATATTAGGAGAAATTCCCCAACACTGAATAGGATGAAGGCGTCAGGTCTGAGTCAATGTTTCATGAGTCAATGTTTCATGAGTCAATGTTTCATGAGTCAATGTTCATGTAAGAGCTGATCCAGATGTTGCATTCAATTTGATAAACATCTTACCAGGGCCCAGTGAACAACGATTTAACAATGAATTGGCAGGAGAAGTAAGTGTGTCCCCTGCTAAAGTCTCCAATGCCCGTGAAAAAAGATGGCAGCATTGTTCAGGCTCGATCAGCACCATACGCCAGTAGGTAACGACAGGTTCTCTAGCACTTCCCTAATCGGAATGAAGGTCAACGAAGATAGCGATCTTACGGACCACAGTGGCAAAATCCTTGAAACTTCCGAGACACCTGTCAACACCAGGTCCGGTAGCGAAGATGGAAATCTTCTAATAAGCTGGGTTTAGAAGGCTGAAATTGAAGGTGTTCCGACCCAAGAGATGTTCAAGGAGCTTGAGAGAATTGTGCGTTTTTTTGCTTAATCAATCACTTGTGAACTAATGCTGACAACGTAGAATTCGCGTCACCTATGGCAATCGCGGTAGAGTCGCTGGAGAGCCTTCGCAAGAGCGAGCGAGCGAGACATAGGTCAGGTCATAAGGTACGCGGCCCGTTACATGTAACCGATCTTGCAGCTTCCGATATATAATCACCGCCCCGACCAATTCATGCCCTTATACCGGTACTTGCAAGGAAAATTGATTACAAGCTGGAAGCCTTCAAAAGCAGTCCGACGAGCCGCCGGTATGACGAGAAATGGTAGTAATTTTCATTCTTGAAGCAGTCAGCTTCCGAGATAAACACTAGTTAATTGTATGGCTGACGCAAAATCATGTTAATAGGATATCATGGTCCTCTGATCGGTCCATTGCTTGAGACGAGTGAGAAAGCCAAGCAAATCGGCGATCAATCAATACCTCCTTATGGGTCTTGGACGGGACCAACGAAGTCTCTTGTCTAACGTACGGATGCTGTCGTGAACGAAAGGCATGCTCGACTCGCCTCGGCCATTATCAATGATGACTAACGTATGTGCACTAATGATGATCACGCAAGCCGGCTCGTTGTTCGACTGATCATTAAGTCTGGAACGGCATATAGAACGTGGAGTGGCTATGGAGAGGATATCTACGCGGAAGATTTCTGTAGGATTACCGTCAGACTGTTGCTCTGGTTCATTGCTATCTATCGACCCAGTACAATTCACATCTCGCTAAAGTAAGGGGATTTTGGATCGGGATCTTGACCGAGATCTAGCATCCGATAAGCACAGAAAACGAAAACTTCCTCAACGCATATTCAACGCCGTCATCTCGGATCCTCTCACCTTCGATATTTTTAGGAACACCTGATCTATATAGAATGGTAGACATTGTGGAGACGAGCAATGCTGACCAGAAGGATCAGCACAGTCAGCTTGTCAATAAGGATGCTCACCGTTCTTATGAACTGTCAGTCATGTCCAAAGCCAAGGCAGACATATTACAGAGATTCAATGGGAGAGCCTCGAACTAGACAACAAGGATCAATCCCCAGAGAGATTGCAAGAGACACAAGAGCAGACTCAGATCTTTCCATTTTCGGGCCATAATGATATACCTGCCGTATTTATTACCGATAGGTCTGGCCCTGGCCCTGTCAGTCACAGATGTTCCAAAAACATCACCACCGAGTACACAATCTCACATAACGCTTGCCGAAGGACTGTTCCAGGACGAGGGTTATAACTCCTCTAACATGGGTAACGGTCCTAACGACAGGGTATAATAGTCAAAACCCCTGGTCGGATCGTGTTCAATGGGTGAGGGATCAAGCTCTGCCAGGACTGCCCGACCGGAAAGCCAACGCATCACTGAGAACATGCGAGGATAAATCTCAGGCACCATTCACAATTTAGCTGAGTTCTGCTGCCAAAAGCCAGTTTGAACAGCTACAGAAGTCAAGACTTGTGGTTTGGGGTCACATGTATCCTTGTTCCGTTTAAGTGGAGAAAAGCTATGCTCACACTACTTCTCAAATCTCTAACATTTAACCCTGCAGCCGTTCCTAGATCCATTCCAGGCTCGAGTGGTGCGCAAAATGGCGGCGTGGCGCTAGATTGGCGAAAACTCCTGCCCATTTTGAAGGACTGTGACAGCTGATAAGTAATCCTGTAGAGCATCCATTTGCTTGGTTTTACAACTATGCGAATGCGAGCAGCCTCCTACTTCAAGGACACATCGTGGCCCCGTCCTCGTGAGGCACTTGATCTTTGGCGGCAGCGAGCGATATCGGGCTGCAGAAGGTTTCACTTCTATCATCGGGACCTTTGCATAAACCAGCACCATGGCCCACTAGAGGACCGGTATGTTTATCGGCGATGCGGTACTTGCAAAGCTGTGCGAGGTCTCTACGCAAGACACGAGACACTGATAGCGTCATGCGGGTCCCTGAGGAATGTCATTGGCACGAACTACCATGCTTGCTCCAGGGATGTCGTTTACCATGGCTTCAATACGCAATACGGAGACTGATGGTGTGTAGGATGCTGCATTGACGGCTAGTGAAGCCTTCCATATTCAATTCTCGATCCTGCGCAAGGAACTAGACATGCCAGCTCTTCCTCCATCTCAAGCCCCATAAGATTTTCGATGGAAGGCATTTGAATATCAGCTCCCTGTCTCTTTCGGCAACGCTGTCACAATCAAGCAAGGCAGTCTCTCAAAAATGGTACCAGATATGCGGCCGTCATTCATTGAGATTTGACACTACCATTTCTGCAAAAAGTTTGTGGAGTTCAAATTTGTCCCTAGCTTTGACTGGACTGTGGTCGAGAGCTGAAGGTCGATGTCGATTCTATCTGCGCTAGAGAGAGCGGTGCAATCTGTCATACTATGTGAAACCTGCAGTAAGACTCCAAACAACAGCCTTTAGCTTGTGCAGAATTCATCAACCTTGACTTGCTGTTATCTCAATTGTGCATCTTTAGACACGTTTCTTGAGGAGTTTCTCACTTTACAATGCCTAGAGCTTACTTTCTTCTTTCTCTCCTATCAATGTATCAAAGGCCACTGATACCTCCTCTGTCAAATCGCTCGCCTGCAGACTCCTTCCATGTTTCTTGTAAGCCAGCCTCGAGCATTCCCTTGTGATTGTACTACCTCCCCATGCCGCCAGCATCAAAGTTTCGGATCGATCCAAGTCCCCCTCGGTATCCCACAGCGTCTCGTGATACGCATTCCTGTATGCTAAAAGTGTCCCAATGCTGCCTGTTAAAGTGTCGCCTTGCCCACCACTCCTTTTTCTCCCGCCCTCACCATCACCCACGATCGCCCTCTCTCCATCACTAATCCAGTCTACCCGTCCCTTTCTCACCACGACTACACCCCCTAGAGCGTTCGCAAGCTTCTTACAACCAGCTTCACCAGTATCTGGCATATCATCCTCTCCCAAGCCTACCGCCTTTGCTAACCTCCCAAACTCAACCACGTTTGGAGTGAGAACACACTCCTTGTACCCATGCACCAGCTCTGGCTGACTTTGAATCAACCACAACGCATCCGCATCCAAGACCAACGGCACATTCTTTTCCCTCGCCGCATTTATAACCGTGGCAACGGTTGCCTGCATGAGTTTGTCGCGCCCGAGACCTGGACCTATAACGACGGCATGCAGATTGCTGAGCATGTTAATGATGGGGGAGGCGAGATCAGAGGCGGGTTCATGGGAGGCAGGCACTTCATTGATTTCGCGCATTATAGGGTGGACCATGAGATTAGGAGAGTAGGTCTTTATCACATTGGCGGCTGGAGGAGTGCAGATGACGTGGGACTGGTTGATTTAGCTTGGAAAAGAAGAGGTTGGATTGGGAGGAGTCAGGTACGAGATCAGCGCCTGAAGAAGTTGGTCAGTCGGGTGGGACAGGCATGATGCCCGGACAAGTCAAATTTACCTAATCGTGCGGATGCCATGGCTGAAAAGTAGGGGGCGCCGGTGTAGCTGCTCCCGAGTCAATGGCTCGGATTCTTCCATTGTGAAAAGCGCCGACCATTTTCACGTACTTTTCGCTGCCTCCAATGACTGCCACTCGACCCAATTGACCTGTTTCGCCTACGTCAGAAGCATTCCGACTGCGACCGGCACGTCAGAGGTGTACCTTTGTGGAACTTCTCCAGCATTGGTGGCACAATCATGCGAACCTTTTTTAGAAGTTCTTTGGTCGTCGCTGACATGCTGGGCGAATCTGGCATTGTTTTCCTACAGTGCAATAGACGAAGCGTTGGTGTGGTGCAGAAGGAATTGTGAGATAAAATGTCGTTGACAACCATGGTTGGATTTTGGGTCTCGACGTCATTTTTGACCTCACTCTGACGTAGGGCAGTACGTTTCGATCGGGCACGGCCGTCCCGAATGTTATGAGTGTTATAATTATTCTTATTGACATTATTACAGGATGAATCCTGAAGAACCTATTCTTTGAAATTGAATCCATATCTTTCGCTGTGCTCGTTGGCATTGCTAATCCTTTAGCCTCCCGTACTCTGTACAGTCGCATCCAGAACCTGAACGCGAGCCCATGCTACCTGACCCATTCAACGTCTCTGAGATGTAGCTCCAATCCTCTCCATGGGCACCGCGTTTTCGGTTCGTAACCATTCGCCATTAAAAGCATTAATCAGCCAACTATTGAGTCCTAACGAAGAGTCAGCAGCATCTTGCAAGTACGAAGTGGAAAGCTTGACATACTATCATAAACCATCCTGTTCGCATTGTGGAAGTAAATACTGTGATCCGAATCGGGAAAAACATGAACGTCATAGTTCTCCACGCCCGCAAGATCGAGTCTATCTAGAAGAGTAAGAGAGTTCTGCAAGTGGACGTTGTCGTCAGCTACGCCGTGCATCAATAGGAAACGAACATTGCCTTGGAGAGCGCTCATGTTGCTGATCGTGGTATTTTCGTAGCCTTCAGGGTTATTCTGAGGGGTCTGCATGTATCGCTCCGTATAGATGGAGTCTGGCGGCCAGGTCAGTCAGCTCCGGCCACAGCGAGGGCACAGAAGATTACCGTAAAACCTCCAATCCGTCACGGGTGCAACAGCCATTCCATATTTGAACGTCTCACCCCCATCTAGCTCCAATGTCTTCAATGCCATGAAACCCCCGTAGCTCCATCCCCAAATCGCCATCCTTTCCGGATCGACGTAGGGTTTTTTTGCCCACATCTTCGCAGCCGTGATTTGGTCCATGCCTTCATAGATGCCAATGTGGCCGCTCACGATCGTCCTTGCTTTTCTACCAATGAGACCAGTGCCTCGCCCATCTAGCGTCACAACGACATACCCGAGGTTCGATGCCACATAAGCCTGGAAATCGACTGTGAACCTCTTGTCGACTTGTTGCGAGCCAGGACCTCCATAGAGTTGAAAAAGGACCGGGTATTTCTTGTTCTCATCGAAATGGGGCGGACGGCGCTCGACCAGATTGAGATCAACACCCTCGATATTGATCGTCTGGTAGATCTCAATGGGCAGCTCATGAGCAGCGGCGAGCTTGGCTAACTCAGTGTTTACTTCAAACCGATGCTTGTAGTAGTGGCCTTTAAAGCTTGGCGTTGAACGAACTTCTTGCCAGGGAATATCCGGTCCTTGGTAGGAGAGCAAGGCGAAACCGATGCCTGTGGAGAAAGAGACGTCATAGTAGCCTTCTTTGCGATGTTCCGAATAGTGTTGGAGTGCTGTCCCATCAAGATTAACGGTATAGACATGTCTCTGAATGGAAGATTCCTTGGTTGCGACAAAGTATACAAGGTTTGCTTTGAGGTCGACTGCTGACGGACCATTGATAACTTCCCACTCTCCAGTCGTAATCATTATAGGCTCCGGATTATCGAGAGGAGTAAAATAAGCGAGATGGTCATAGCCATCTTTTATCACGGTATCAATGTATCCAGAATGAGGCCGACCATTGCTAGGATCGCTGGGGACGTATCGCGTCTCTTCTGACACCTCGAACCATCCCCCGTCCAAGGCTTTCACATCTTCTTCCCTAACGACTCTCCCAGTCCGTTCAATGACGTCAATTAAGGCAACCTTTAAGATGTAACTCTCTCGGTTTGTGTTCTTAACCAAAACTTTGCCATCTTTTCCAGCCCATACAAGCTCCGTTATCAAGCGATCATCATCGGGAAAGTCGTTGTTGGTCGTGACTGAAAACACCTCGTTCTTAGCAACCTCGTAGAACTGTAGGTCCACTACTGGATTGGGAGCGCCAGCTTTGGGGTACTTGAGCCGTCGTACTTCAGGATAACTCTCTTCGCCTGGTGCTGGGTCCTTGCCACTCGGCCTGGAAACAAAGTATTGGATAGGATACTCCGGCACAGCGGTCTCGTTTGTTCGTAGAAAAGCTACAAATTTACCGTCCTCAGACCACCAAGTCACACTATTGCCGCCAAAGACTTCCTCTTCGTATACCCAGTCAGGCACCCCATAGAAGAGCTCGCTTCCCCCGTCCTCTGTAATCTGTTCCACACTGCTGGACGAAAGTTTGCGGAGAAACATGTTGTTGTTCCTGGTGAAGACAATGGCATCGCTTTGGGGAGACCAAGAAGCCAATTGGACCCGATCGCTTGGTTTCGCCGGATCCAGGGGTTCGGCTTGTTGACTTGCAACGTCGAATATCCAGTAAAAGCCCGTAAAAGAATGCCGCCAATTCTTTTGCTCATCAGACATGACTAGTACCTTCTTGAGATCTTTACTCGGCCACACTTTGTTCGGCTGCACGTCGAGACCATCGACTTTGAAGGGCCCATCCTTCATCAGGGTTCGGCTGTCTTGTATAGCCTCAACGCCAGGCTTGCTCTTTCGCACGTCTTCCACCACCAGATAGTCCTTGCCGGAGCCACCGTTCTGTTCAAGAAGCAGTCCGTCTTCGCCGTTGGCGCCTGCGATCCAGGAAATTTGCTGATGCCTTGGCTGCCATGCTCCTGTGAGGTATTGATCGAGGGTCACAGCCTTGCCCGATCCGTGTGATGCGGTGGCAACTGGGTCAAACGGGATGGAAGATGCATGTCTATAAGTTTGGCGAGACAAGAAGAGAAGCAGTGCGAGTAGCCATCCACCAAGGCATAAGCCGCCCAATGCCCACATTATGCGTCTATTCCTTTTCTCCGGCACCATCCGAAGCGGGGGACGATAAAGACCATCTTCCTCATCGTAATCTTCGCCCTTGTCGCCCTGGGCTGCGATCCCCAGTAAGCCCTTTTTATGCCCGTTGCCAATTGCCGTACCGTCCTCGTTAAGGCGCTCTAACGCTATGGAGACGTCGGAAGAGGATGTGAAGGAGTCCAAGGAGGTTCGAGCTGGGCCCGAGGATGAAGGGTCTTGGGTCAAGGGTATCCTCTCCTCTTCATCGTCGTGGTACGGAGTGGAAGCCATCTCAAGACCTTCGAAGACGGGATCTTAGATGGAACAAGCTTGACATTCCCATTCGACAGCCTGATGGGCTGGTTTAAGATCATCAGCGATGGATAGATCCTGAATGTGTAATTGTCATGGTCAGTTGCTAAAATCGAGGTCGGATGTCAGTCAGCAATACGACCCCCATTAGCGACGGCGTTTCGATGTTGGTGCTTCTGTTCGAAATTCGCCTGTTGTTTCGTTTTATTTGAGATGCTGGGACGAGCCGGAGTCTTTAATCCTTGTGTCGATCAATCTTAACGAATTAAACAGATCTTTGTTGATTATTCTTAGTTACCATTTCTCCTGTCAATTTATCGCCCCGCCATGGGTTTGTCACAATTACAGATGTTTCGGAATTTGGTATCAATTTCTATCTCGTATGAAGGATTCAGAAATCTCAAAAGCCATATTCTAACGACTAATTCAGTCATCCCGGCCCTGTCAATCCAAGCTCAGCCAGTCTATTCGAGCGCCGATAACTTCCTTTCACTGCGTCGGTGGTGTTTCTGCCGTCAAGAGGGGTCTATCGTAGAGTCCCTCTGTTCGTATCGTTAATGTATAGCTAGGCAGCATAGGAGCGCCGCAGCCTCGAGATGCCAGACACATAGTCTTACAGAGTCCTGCGAAAATGTAAGTGGAGATCGGTATGAATAAAACCGTGCTACAAACCCGAGAAAGTCCTCTTTAATACTTCCAATAGCGAACATACTGCCGACATCGCTTCTGGTCCCCATTATCTTGATCCGTAGATGTGTTCCCTTCTCAATGACTTGGTCTCCGTTGTCTGTAAACTGTGGCGGGGTGGCATTCGGATCCCATTTGATGTCACTCGGAATCATCTGGACACGTCAGCCGTGGGCCAGGAAGCTCGGCCATTTTGAACGCACATGCTTAGAGACAAAGGTTGGGAGAGGCCCGACCTCAGCAAATATGCCCTCTCTATTCACAGAGCTGACTATGGCATCGACCTAGCGTGAGATGACAGTTCAGCATACCAAAAGCCTAAAGTAAACTTGACTTCCCGATCGGTAGACACACCGTTTCGCCCTTGAAAGGCCTCCACACTACGGCTCGATAGTGCACCGTGTATTCTGCGACAGCACTGCCCGGGACCACTCGCCCTTCCGAGAAATCTTGTGTGTCTGTATCCATCACACAAATGATGTAAAATTGGCCGGTGCATGTTCCCTCCACGTCTTCCATCAGTCGGCCTCTGATATACTCCTTCACGCGTGGGCCAAAGAATGAGGGATGCAGCGTAATCGTGCGCTCCATATCGTGGAGGAAGTACATGTTGGAAGTTGGATATTATGGGCTTTTGGACGAGTATCTGAATCTATTGATTGGCCGTATGGCAGCGCTTGCTCCGAGGATGCGCAGGCCCTCAACACAGTGCGACCACTCGTTCCTCAGCTCGCTCGCATTCCTATATCGAGCCTGTTCTGGTCGTCTTGTTACAACAATAAGATATGGTATCTCACGCGATCGTGCGCGATGGTCCAGCCGCAGTGAAGCGCTGCTAGACAACGTACTGAGGCCCGCCAAGCAAAAGAGTGGCTGCGCAAAGACGTGAGCACTCTTGCGCACTCCCTAGATGAGATAGAGAGATAGCTCGAGACCTTGTCAGTGCTGATCGGAGCCTGGCCGGCGTGAGGAACAGGCGTTGTCAAGGGAAGATTTGTGCTGGGGCCGGAATCTGTGTCTCGTCCCTTTTTCAGGGTTGAGTGCTGAAACGTACGACTGCTGCGTATATTATAGCATCATCAAGCGCACAGCCTTACGCCTCCACGCAAAGGTTTTCGAGTGTTCAAGTCCAACGAAAGCGTTCAGAGGTCCAAAGCCAAATGTTCATCTTGGTAAGATTGAAGGTTTTGACTGTCTTAGCAGAATGACATCTTCATCACGTGCGGTGCTAAATCATGTTTCAGACTAGACTAAGTGATTTGGTCCAAGTATCTCCAGAGGATATAGAGAAGCCCAGCGAAGAAAGCATTCGAGACAACATCGACGCCAAATATGCCAACAAAGTAACCAGTCTTTTTCCCTTTGGCTTTTTCCTTTTCCTTTGTCCTTCCCCCTTTGGCTCTGAGGTTGAGTACCAACGTCCTTCCAGGTAATTCAGAAGATCGGGCTTTGCATTTGCGTTTACGATATCTTGAATGCCTCCGACGGTCTGATCGGCCATGGTACTGGCATTGTGAATGTCAATGGTGCGTCAAGGTATCTCCGCTTCCAAGGTTCAAACGCTAACAAGGCTTCCAGTCGAATTCCGTCTCATCATCTTTCGTCCCTTCAAAGGAGAAATCATCCTCGGGCAGATCAGTAGCGCTTCTGAATATGGCATGAAGAGTACGTCTCAGTTCACTCACCACGAGACTTGCTGGATAACACCTGGAACAGTTCGGTTTGACTTCTTTGACGACATACTCGTTCCTCCGAATTTGATGTTCCCTGGGAGCTTTTTGTAAGTTGCTCGTTTAGTCCTCACCCCTCAGCTCAGTCACTCCAATCAGCGAATGCTTCCAGCTTCTTGATCTTGCGCTTGCTGCCTATGGCCTTTTTCGTGAATCTAACTTGATTCCCAGCAACGTACAGGAGCGAGTCTGGACGTGGGTCAATGATGGCGACGAATACTTTTACGACAAGAATGAATGGGTCCGAGTTCGCGTGGAAGACGAGCAATGGATCGACATATCTCCTTCGCCTCCTTCTGAGCGAGGTCATGAGTCGACGGTAGAGCGGAAGAGTCCCTATAGCATCACGGTAAATGCATTGCCGCTTTGGCAAAGGGATATACTGAATAATGTAGGCCTCGATGTCCCAATCCGGACTTGGGCCAGTTGAGTGGTGGTAAGCCGATGGACCTATGAAGCAAGCTCCCCCCCCCGCGCGGAAGAAACACAAATCTACTATTCTATGATATGGTAAAGAGCCGAGCAAACGCACAAACAATGAATTGCTGACGTGACTTGTCAGGCGTCTTTAGCCCCGCTCGACCTGATTCAAGACTCTCTGAATGCAAAATACAGGTATCGCATGAGCGCCTTGTAGTGAACTCGGCGATCGAGGGAAGAGTTCAAGTTTCGACAGATCATGATTTGCATAAAGGGATGATTGGCAGAGAAGTAGATTCCTGAGACGACCGGGGTACTGAGGATGCTGGTATATACTTTTCCGACTTGCCCTCTTGCCCCTTGTCTTTTAGCCTTCCTCTCCTTCATTTCGAACTACCACGCGATTGGTGTGCTTTGGTCTGCTTTTGAAGAAGAAGGTTCAAAGGATGACAACTCACATTCATATCATTTTCATCACCCAAGATTACTTGCCGCTGAATATATCTGCTTGAGATCATCAAGTCCCGCATCTCAAACATTGATAATTAGCGAGAAGTAAGTAGATGCGTATATGCTTTTGATATCAGCACACATTCTCAAGGCCTGATCTTGAGTATATACAACAGAGGTAATTCATGTAGTAGAGACGCCTGACATCGGCACAGCGGTAAGATTCGCCAAGCGTGCTCTTCAACGTCAAACCAACTATCAAACGTATACTATTAAGACTTATCGTCAGTACTTGAGGCTGAGGCGTTGAACACCACCAGCCATCGATCCCGGCAACTTCGAGTATGATGACTAGTCGATCTACTCTCCTTTCTGTGTAATGTACGATTCTCGCTTGCGTCATTCTTTGACTCGCTCTCACAATTCAGACGTCGAAATGTTCTCCAACGCCAACCACCGGGAGCTTTCCAGGAACACATGGAGGATCGATTCTCGCTGGCTGCTCAAAGACATGGTCTGTCGTATGCACGTGGATCGCTATGGGAGGTTCATGATATTGAGCGAAGTTTCAGTAGCTCTGATTGGCGAATTACTGCTCAGCGAGCGTGCTAAGCTGAGGGAGTTGCTGAAGGACATTGCGCAGCGCACTGCTCTCTGACACCAGCCAAGAAATATCGGAAAAGTACTAACATGCGAGCAACTCAATATTAACGTTCTCTTCGACTTTCATTGAAGACTTCTTATTCGCGAAAGCTCCGGCCCGTAAGCAACATTCCCTGCGGACCATAGACCTTGAACGGCAATACCCTCGTTAGATTTGATTCGACAGGCTCTACGCCACACGTAGCAGACTTACAAATCTCGGCTGAGAAGATGCCGAGACTTTCTTCATTCGTTGCAAGATAGGACATGCGATCATCAAGCTTCAGTTCGATTGCAGTGTGAAGCGTCTGAAAGCGAAGCTATACATTTTGTGCTTAGTCTTCTTTCACATCAATGTCACCACGGTATCGCATCGATAACCCCAACACCGCTCATCTTCGTGGAAGGTAGCTATCACCGTACATGCTTGAAGGTGTGATATCAAGTGAGGATACTGTACCTAGGAAGAGTTTTCGCAGTTTGTGTGATGACATTTTTGCCAATTATTCCATATTAGGACTCAGTGCGCGTCGTTATCCAGACGACCCAGAGAAGCACGTTCGTTCTCCTCAACGCTTACTCGTGAAGGCACCTTTAGCTATCGACTTCTTTAACTTACCTTCATGCTCAATGCGTTGAACCTACGCCTGCTGTGTACGAGGGTAGCGGCAGGAGACAGCTCGGATCACTCGATTTGAGATGATCTGCTGCATGAACATCTCGACAAGAATTCGTATGATACATCACGTGCAATATCGGACAGGTCCATCCGCAACAGAACAATGTTACCACATCCATCGCACTTTAGCAATCAGCCGCCTGTATTCCTTTCGTTGCCGGCATGCCAACATATCGCTGTCGCCTCTCATCCTCAAAAGTCCCAGAACGCATTATCCTTCGGGGCCTGTTGGATTTTCGAAGCTTGGAACTTTCCACCATTGTCCTCATCAGAGTCATCGCCAAAACCCCAGGAGCGTCCAGCCCCCTTCTTGCCACCCATGCCATCTCCGCCGTTCTTAATGCCCATATGCATCTTGACACCTCCGTTCAGGATGTTCTTTGTGTCCCCAGACATTGGATTGGTTCGATTCTCATTCCTGCTCGCGTGCTGAGGACCAGGAGAATCGTCTCCAAAACCCCACGATCTTCCAGAACCCTTTTTCCCACCCATCCCGTCGCCGCTGCTCTTGATACCGACATGCTTGTTGCCGCCTCCACTCAGAATATTTTCCTTGTCTCCAGAAATTGGACTGATTACATCTTCCATCTGACTTGTTAGGAGGCCCGGCGGCTGGTCCGCGGCCTCCCATTGCGCACCCATCTGTTGAACGACCTTCGCCCTGGCCTCCGGGATGGGCTGCTTGCTAGCATTCGCCGATTGCGAAGGGAAATCATCTGTCATGCTGAAATGAGGATCGAAATTCTTGCGTCTGTCCTTTAGATTGGCCAACGGATGACCTTTCTTCTCCGGGCTGGTTGGCAAATCACTCTCATCGAAGACATTGTTCTGATACATGCCAGAGCCCTTCGCGTTGCCCTGACCACGAGGATGACTTGGACGCCGTTCCGGTCCCGGAGTACCATCATCTTGGAATTCGAAGTTTGTATTGGCATCAGGGCGTGACTTGGCTATCGCAGGATGCTTCGCGGGACTTTCCATCACAGGTTCATCATCACTCCAGCCGAAGTGGCGGACGTCTTGGCCTCGAACTTTGGTGGGAACCTTGTCAGACGTCATGACATCTGCGAAGTCACGATTAGTTTGGTGCTTGGATTTGGGCCGAGCTGCCACTGATTTTTGCTTCTCGTTTCCATCACCGAATTCAAAATGGCTGTATTTCTTTGGATCGGGTTTGATGAATTTGCCTGAAGATTCAACGGGCGTGGCAGGAGTCCCTGGTTGCGACTTGTCGGTCTCGAACAAGCGAGAGGGCTGATAATTTTTGCCAGCACCGCCTTTAGGGGCGATAGGGCCCGGGGTCACGTTCTCCTTTTGGGGCGATGCAATCTTCCCCCTGGAGACAGGGGAGGCATCTGATTCGTTGCCCACAAAGAGGTCATGGTAGTCCCGTGGCGGCGGTTTGGCTGAGGCACGAGGAGCGACCACAGCGGGTGCCGAAACCTCCTCTTCTTCACGAGGCGCGAAGAGGGCTAAGCTGGCATGAGGGTCTCTAGTGACATTCTTACTCTGCGATCTGGGCTTGGTCGCAACCGCCGGGGCGTTCGTGTCGTGATCCGTTGCTGGGCGTGTGGGGCCATTGCGATGAGCGATGCCTGCAGCACTTGAAGAAATCAGACGTGCCTGGTCTTTGCCATCACGAATCGGCCAATTCCTTGCTCGAGATCCAATGACGTCTACGAGCTTGAGCAGGGATCCTTGATCCCAGTAGAGGCGGACCTGTTGAATCTTCTGGCTCGGATCGAAGTGGACGATGTGCACCTAAAAAGAGGATCAGTATGTGCGTCGACTTGAGCTTCTCTGCAAGTTCTTCTCACCATTGGGAATGTAACGACACGGTCCGCCAAAAAGTTGTCATCCAAGCCGGGCAGGTAGGCTCCTCCACCAGTGATGAATTCCAGTGTGGTCTCGACATCGAGGCACAGAGCATCACGGCCTTCGATGCAGCTCAGAACCTTTTCGTCTTTCTTGACGAGAACCTTTTGGTGTGCTGCGTGATGCTTAATTATCGCAGCCGCACTGCTAATGGTGGTAAGAGTCGTAATATAATTGAGAGAGGCATCGTCGTTCAGCGCAGACGCATTGGGGCTTGCCAGGAAGCTCTGGTAAATTGACTTAAGAGAAGCCATCGTTCACTATGTGGAAAGAAACGATTTGCAGATTGTTTATTTAGGGTTTGTAGTGGGGAGGATGTAAGATGACGAAAGTCTGGTGGGAAGGTCTACCAGGCTTGTTTACTTTTTGGCGCGCGTGTTGCGCGGGTAAACACCGTCGTATCACGCTTGACAGACCTTACCTAATCGGGGTACCACTATTCGCTATGCTCATACCGTGGTCCACCTTAGTTGCAAATTGCAGCTTTGAAAAAGCAACCCTGTGGATCATGGATTGAATCTCTGCAAGATTTACGACAGCTGGGCTTGAATATTTACGAGGCGCATCAAGACACCATATTAAGCGGTTGGATGTTTACTACAGCTTGCAGAGCAGATGGTTTGAAGTAGAGCCATGTTTTGTTACAGCGTGTCTGTAGCTATGCACTATTACCAATCATTCCAAGCAAATCATCTCACAGGCTGCGAGTTGCCACAATTGGTATCTTTGCTACCTCCCAATTTTGATAGGGCGCTTCTCCACAAACACCTTCACAGTCAAAGTGTATTATACGCTAACAAGGGCGAACCCATTGCTATAGCATGCCCGACGGCACTTCACGCCGCAGCAGCAGGAGCCGAAGACGCTTAAATGGGCATATTGCCTGGAGGGGTGCTGACCCCCATGAATACTCCTCCAGGACCGTTATTGAATGAGCTACTTGACGTTTGCGGCATCTGCGCTTGTCCATCGACCGCCGGTGTCATTAGTGCCGGGTCCATGCTTGCGGGCCAACCCGTAACCCCATTATCGAGACTCGCATTCTGGACGTAGGAATCCCAGGCTTCCTGTTCACGGATGTTAGCATCTTCCTTTTTCATATACAGAATGCTCGCACTTACCCAGTCCAAATTCCCCGGCATTTCACCAGCCAAATTCACATTGCCAAAGAACGAGAGTGGGCTCGGCACAGAGGGTATGCCGTTGGCAGCTTGATCCATGGAGTAACTTGGTGTCAATCCTGAAGACTGCATATCCCCCCCCATAGTAGTATTGACCCCACCTATAGAAGGAAAGGTCCCATTAAAGATCGACGCGGAATTAGGCGTCATCCCACCATTGCTCAGCATGCCTAGTGTCATGGCCGCCGAGTGCTCCGGTTTCTCTTCCCCCGGTAAAACGAAAGCTTGACCGTCTGCGCCGTTTGACAAGCCAGGGAATGGGAAGGGGTTCTGCGGTGTTCGTCCGGGGGCTTGATTCCTACTATACTTCAACTTGTTCAAGATAACAGTCAGGAGTTCAGACGCTTTGAACGCCTCCATCGACTGATCTTTCGTCTCCTTCCAGATATCATTGGACACTTCAAGTGCCCGAACCATGTCCGATCGTCTTTCCAGTCCCCACGTGTACATGTCGCCAGAGCTTTGGCCGCCGCTTTCTGTTTCCGCGCCGTAGCAGAGATCGAGGGCGACTATCATGGCAGCAAGTAGAAAGTCTGCGGCTGTGATGGAGCTGATGAAAACCTTCATGCCGTGGAGGCGACGACCAGGACGCGATTCGTAATGCAGTGTCGCCTGATGGCTGAGAAGCTCCATGGACGAGTCAACGCAGGTGCGTCGAGAGTGAGCGTAGCGGTTATTTTCGCGCGCTCTCGCGAGGAACTTCCGATGAAGGACGCATTGGCCTTTGTGATACAGGATGGATAGATAGAGGCGTTGCATAACTAGAGCCCCAGGATCCATCATGGAATCGTCTATGCTTCGAAGACGAAGATGTGGTGGGAATTCTGCACGAGCTTCTCTCAGATCGCGATCTAGGTTCATGATTTCGTCATACGAGCAAGTCGATAGGGAGTGTAGTTTCTCGACAGCCCTCCCGAAAGCGAATGCCATGCTAGCCTTCGCGCACATGTATGAGACGGGCGTCGGCTCTGAGGCGGGTCTCGAAGGCGGGAGGACCTTTGAATCCTCGTCGAACTCATCATCATAAAGGTTTCGAGGAAGTTCAGTATCACAGTCACCCAATCGGATCATGCTCGGCAAACCGATCTGAAAAGAGAAGAGAAGATCTGATTGTCGCACAAATGTCCAAACTCTTCTCCGCAATTCCCCCTGGAACGGTGTGATGTTGGGAAAGTGTTTGGGATCTCGGTGGTAGCCCATACGCATAGCGAGCCGGACGATCATGCCCACCAATACCCACGTTCCAACCTCAGCATCACGATTCCGAGCATATTCGCAATGCAGGTGGAGCACCAAAGTCTCGATCATGTGATTGACGGGCTTGGTAAAGTCGGCAAGCAGAAGACACTGTCCGGTCAGGCTTCGATATTTTGCAGCCGTAAGAAGAGACTTGCCGCGGAATTCGGGGGGCTCATCGTCCATTCGAAAGTATGAATGCATTGCTAGACACATGATGGCGAAGATTTGGCCAAGCCACGCTGGCTCACTCTTGTGAGGATTCTCCCAATGTCTTTCGTAACTCCTGTGCCAGGAGGGAGGATGCAGGATATGGACTGCTGGATCATACGAGTTGAAGTACCGGGAGACAAGCTTATCTGTCACGGTCCGTTTTGGCAACTGCGCGAGCAATTCCGGGTAAGAAGGTGGTTGTGATCCTCCGAACAAAAAAGTTGGACCGGGCGGCGCTGAATCAACGCGATTCTTGGCTTCTTGGACTTTAAGCATCTGGTCTTCCCACTGCTTCTTGTGTTCTGAAAAATAGTTCTTTACCTCCTTGATGTCGTGCAGGATAGCAGCCCAGTGAGCTTCCCCATAGTACATCGACTTGTTGTTGTCAACCTTCATGACTCCAAGCGACTGGACGACCTGATCGGTCTCACTCTCGTCTTCTCCTGATCCTCTGATCACACCACTGTCCTCGTAATCCCCATCAACGTCCACGTCCTGCGGGTACTCCATGGACCCTGAGCTGGAGTTCAAGGACAACGTTCGTTGGGCTGCCGCTGGACCTGCAGACTTCGAGCCGTTTGTCATCAAAGAGAGCACCAGACCCTCGAGGCGATCAATACGATTCTGCATGTCATCCGGGGAGTTGCTGGATTGTGACAATGTAGATTGCTTTTTGCGACTTCCTGGTGCCGCATAGGAGCAAGACATGGCATCTCCACGCTTGACACAATTTTCACATGGTTGCGATCTGTTGCACTTGAGCCTGCGCAAGTCAGCATCGGCTTACTTTATTTCAGCACAATCTGAGCTATCTGCATAGACGCATTATCTGGATATCAACACCGGGGTCTCACTTTCGATTCCGGCATGGAGCGCATGACAATGGTACCCTGTTTCTCTTCCTCACCACCCGGTATTGTCCATCGGGAGAAAATTGACCGTTACTCGTAGTCGAGGTTGACGGAGGGGTTGGAGTCATGTTTGGGGTGGCCGAGTCCTGCGGGGATGGGCGGAGCTGTTGCTGATCGTTTTGCCCAGAGGGTGGCACCCAAGCGAAACCGAAATTCATACGTCCTGTTGTCTATTGACAGTTGTCGTCTTCAATGCTCCTGCCGCGCAAGTGTTGCCGTCCACTTTCCAGATATCCCCAAACACACGGTCGCAGGGTGCTCCTTGACTGTAGAGCAGAGTGACGGCGGCGGATCGAGTTTTATTTCGATTCTATGTCAGGCGCGCACTGTACACCAAACGAGTCCTATTGAGAGATGATTTGAGGTGTTGATGCTCAAGAAGCCTGGGCGCTGATTCAATTGGGAGAATCAAGTTGAAGTACGGGAGTGATGAAGGAGTCAATCCCCAGCCATCCAATCAGCAAAGCTAAAAGGAAAGCTGCTAGTCTACTCAGAGACTTGGCGTCAGTGTTAGGATGTATAGGGAAGGTGCGTTATCGTTGAGTGATGTTTGATGACTCACAGCTGCTTCAGCTCTTCATCAATTCCGGAGACTCCAGGTACTCAAAACCACGGTCGCATCTACGCCGCCCTTAACCCCGAGGCTTCGAGCGAGCTACTTCGTCGTAAGGCTGAACACGAGCTCACGATAAAATACTGTTAGAGATACTACTGCAATTACGATCGAATTCAACACATGGAGTCTTGCTTCTAAATACAGACATTTTCCAGTACCAGTGCGGCCCCTCTTCCGTCTTCACCTGCAAGTAATAGGAAGAAAGCGTTTCGACATGGCGTTTAAAGCATAGGCGCACACTGCCCTCCACGCAAACAAGACCAGATAACGGAAGCCAAGAGGTTTTCTTGGTTATATTACAAGTTGAATGCCATGTGAGCCTGTCTGCAAGAAGACTGGGCGAGTTTGTACATTCAAATCTCCTTTCAGGTGAAGCTCTTGGTAAAGGACTGAACGACATCCTTCAACTTGGCATCTATTTCCTTGGTGACCTGGCCTTCCTTATCGATCATTGCAAGGAGATCGGACTCATTGTTCCTCAGGTGCGACAGGAAGTCTGCTTCCCATTGAAGGATCTTAGCCACGGGGACATTGTCAAGATGCCCGTTGACACCTGCGTAGATTAGAGGAACCATTTCATTGACAGCCATCGGCTGATACTGCTTTTGCTTGAGCAGCTCGGTCAGACGCTCGCCACGATTGAGTGTTTGCTTTGTGGCGGCATCCAGATCGGAACCGAATTGGGCGAAGGCGGCAACCTCACGGTATTGTGCCAGGAAGAGTTTAAGAGACCCAGCAACTTGTTTCATTGCCTTCAACTGAGCTGCGGAACCGACACGGGAGACTGAAAGACCGACGTTGATGGCAGGGCGGACACCTTTGTAGAAAAGCTCGGCTTCCAAAAAAATCTGGCCGTCAGTGATGGAAATGACATTGGTAGGGATGTAGGCAGACACATCGCCACCTTGTGTCTCGATCACAGGCAGCGCGGTCAGGGAGCCACCACCATGCTTGTCGTTGAGCTTAGCGGCCCGTTCGAGGAGACGCGAGTGCAGATAGAAGACGCTAAGTAGCGTCAGTAAGAAAATCCGCGTCGAGGCTGACAAGCACAAATTACTTACTCTCCAGGGTATGCTTCACGGCCTGGCGGACGACGAAGCAGCAGGGACATTTGACGGTAAGCCACTGCTTGCTTGGTCAAATCATCGTAGACAATGACGGCATGCCTGCCATTATCCCGAAACCATTCGCCCATGGCACACCCGGAGAAGGGCGCGATGTACTGCAGAGGAGCAGCTTCGGAAGCTGTCGCAGCCACAATAATGGAGTATTTCATTGCATCATTCTCCTCGAGAGTCTTGACTAGCTGTGCAACCGTAGATCGTTTCTGACCAACGGCAACATATACGCAGTAGAGCTTTTTAGTCTCGTCATCGGTATTGTTCCAACGTCTCTGGTTCAACATGGCGTCAAGGGCAACGGCAGTCTTTCCAGTCTGGCGATCTCCAATGATAAGCTCACGTTGCCCACGACCAATCGGCACCATAGCATCGATAGACTTGAGACCTGTTTGGACTGGTTGATTGACAGAGTGACGAGGCAGAATACCGGGTGCCTTAAGTTGGGCTCGGTATCTTTCCGTTGTTTTGATCGGACCCTTGCCATCAATGGGGTTACCCAATGCATCCACAACGCGTCCAAGGAGTGCAGGGCCGACGGGTACATCGACCTAGAGAGCTGTAAGACAATTATCTGTGGGAAAAGGTGGTGGTACAAACAATTTCTCCAGTACGCTTGACGGTTTCGCCTTCCTTCACGAGACGATCCGATCCGAAAAGCACGACACCGACTTGACCAGCCTCGAGATTCATACACATGCCCTTGACCCCCGATGCGAACCTGTCCTGGGGTGAGTATTCATATCAATACCCTGAAGTCTTAGACTCACTCGACCAATTCTTCGGCCTGGACGTTGTTCATTCCGTGAACTCGAGCGATACCATCACTGTAGTGCAAGACCAGTCATTTTCAGTTGTTTCGGCCAGCATCTTATCCTCGGAACTACGACGTACCCAACGGACAAAACACGACCGGTCTCGGCGAGGCCGGCTTCCTCCTGAACACCTCTAATTCTCTGCTCTAAGATCGAAGAGACTTCGGTCGGCGAAGCTTTCGCCTCCGAAGCGTAATTTCGGACTTGTCTCGACGCTACGTTGAGCGCTGCTGGAGCCGTGCGTGGGTTCTGTGTGGAATGAGGTAATTAGTTTTCTGCTGCCGTTGTCACCCATAGAGCAGCTGGAACAGCTGTATAGCTTGACTAGACGGCGATTGCACCCCCATAGGACATATTACACATTGGCCAGTTGCCAGCAGAAGATTAAAGGTGTTTTTGTAGCTTACCAAGGCGAGTCTGCTCAGGCCAGAGACTGCCCCGACCGTCCGGGTGCTCTGCCTTAAAGTGTTCCTAAACATCTTAAGTGAAGATTGAGGACAGTAATGAAGGGATAGATTGCCAATGCGATTGACCGAGGCGAAAGAAAGATGAGGATGAGACGCAGATTCTCAGGGTGACATTTGCAGTTGGGAAAGCTTCATAGGAGATTCGAATTGATCGACGCCAAGCCTTTACACTAGCTCTTCCTGGAATAACAGCACTCCAACCTGATCTTGTTTTGGCACAACATGTTACTGCAACCACTTACCTCTATTTCCGTTTCTTCTTGTAGCCTTCAACATGTCTCTCAACCTTGAGAAACAACTATTGTTCGTAAGTATGCGCCGGGGAAGCGCACGGCCACTCCAACGCTGACACTCCCCCAGTATGGCTCGTATCATCACACTCCTGTAAGAGCAGGTTCCCTCCTTTGAAATGAAGTTAGAAGGATCCCTGATCACATTCATCTCAAGGTCAACAAAGCCATTCACATGGTCTGTGTGCCGATGATCTTGATGACATCTTTTCTACTAGTAAGGGAATACAGTCAACCCCTTGTCCTTTGGACGGACTCAGAAAGGTTTCAGGGCACCAATACACCCCCATTGGTACCAATGCCAAGCTGGCTTGTTATACCGAACCTTCCGCCCAATCTGGGGACTATTGCTACCTTGATATACGCAACACTCTATATTTTGATGGAGCCCGTGGCTGGAGGCCTTCTAGCACCTCTACTGCTCGCAGGAACTGCATACTCAGAACACCTGACCACTACCTACGGTGCGACAGCAAATTATTGGGCGGTGGGCATTTCGGTCTCGAGTTGGGTCGCTCAGTTCATCGGTCACGGTGTATTCGAAGGAAGGGCACCTGCATTACTAGATAACCTAGTCCAGGCTTTGATCTTGGCGCCGTTCTTCGTCTGGATGGAGATCTTGTTCGCCATTGGGTATCGGCCAGAGTTGAAACTACGCGTGGACCGCGCAGTCGAAAAGGAGGTGGAGAAGTATCGGAAGTCACGCGAGCCAAATAATGGCCCAGTGATGAATGGTAAAGCGAGGTAGAAGCCGCCCGCCAGGTTGTATCAACGGAAGACTTGAGTAGCTTAAGCGATAGGCGTCTCCAAGTTTGTGTATAGCCTACTCTCTTCTGTGAATATTTTGTAGATCTTCAAGCCTACAAGGCAAATCTCGATTCAGGCATCATCTAGGATCAATTTGATGGCCCCTCGGCATGAACACTTGCTACCATACTATTCATTGCGAGAAGCAGATAGGTTGTCCATATTGACCTTTAGGCTTTGCGATGCCTGCAGAATATTGGGCATTGATCCTAACCTCTTGACTTCCGATAAAGATTTGAGATACATGATCAATGTAGTCGGATTGTTCCATAAAGGTATTATTGGGACAATATCAAATATCCCTTATCGTGAAAATCAAGAGCTCTACCGAAGAAGCTTCGAATAAAGAAATCTTGAGCCTTTAAATCTGGTTATCTCCGCCATATAAATTATCTTCTCATATCCAATAGTCAACGAGATATCAGGTGATGATACTACTTTTAAGGTCGGTAGGGAGTTTTTTGCAATGCTCCCAATAGTCTCTTCTTCTAGACAATTCTATGAAAAGCTATAATATACACAAATGATTCTATAATCATTTCTTAACAGAAATTTACTTGACTCGCTCGATTGTTACGGATATTCCTCCACACAGGAAGACTTAGGGCTAGGGCTAGCCTTCGGCACACATCAGGCCTATCTCCAGCTAAATATTTCGATAGTTCTTACACACCACTCATATTATGAACCCACTTATAAAGTTTCTTAACATTGATAAAGTATCTTCTGAGCTTAATCTCTCTATTTGTAGCTACTATCTGAGGATACTTTCAATCGAGAAATGTCGTTATATTCTAAAAGATCTTATAAATACGTGTCACGGAGTGTCTCCGAGGAAATAGGTTTTCCCGAAGGCCCCGCTGGCTAGGCCAAAAGACTAAATTTCACACTGGCAGTGTGATCCTATTCTACTACTTATGGGTGCCCAGGCCTACAACCATAACAATACGACAATAAACTAATTATTTATATAAATACGAGTGCTAAGCCTTATCTTCAGGAATTCCGTACTATTAAATCTGACTTCGGATTTGGGCTATTTGGCGAAATTCCTCGCAGGGTGTCTGCGCGAAGATAGTTAGAGGTGTATGGGACTGGTTAGTTGGTTATTAGTTGAATATATTGCGCTAGACCCTGGTATCCACGTGTGACGGATCCAGCCTTCTGCCCAGACCTCGGCACGTCCGTCATCAGGTCAGGCCCAGCCCTGCCGAGGCTAGCCCTACAGACTAGCGTGCCAAGACTCAGAGTCCTATGTGATTCTTGAACACCATGTAATTCCTAACATTCTACAATTCCATTCACACATAGCCACAAATATTACTCTTGATCCAAACCTATGACCGTGACACCACGTATCGTACGTATCGTACGCTCGAATATAATATACAAAGCTTAATCATCTCTTGAGCTGGGTATCTCGTGAAGATAGGACCTTCTATACTATAAAAGGCCTCTTACAATTATACTTTAATAACCAGTTTGGCTAGAAAACTAAAGCACGGAACGACTCCGATTGCGGCGCTTAGATTTCTGTCACGTGAGATTGTTAGGTTTGAACCCTGAGTTCTTCAAATCAACGTCTTTCTAAGATCTTTTTAATTGGGAAGTTTCTGGCGTGGAGGGTTGATTTTGGTGGGTCGGTATCGGGCTAGTTAGGGTTAAATCGTGCCGGTCCGAAGTTCAGGCCAAGGGGCGGCCCGCGCAAGAAGGCTGGTGTGGCCGCAGGCCACCCCAGCCTTTCTTGTACGATAGTTCGATATAAAATTCTCTTTTCACACTAGGATTAACAATATCCTATGTGGAGTTCCACCCCAGGGGAAGCGTTGCGACAATAGATCCTACCCAGACCCTCCCCCAGAGCTACCCTAGAGCATTGCGAAAAACCCACTGCCGACCTTACTTAGAACGATGTGGACCTCGGTTCGAGCGTCTGTAGCGCCTGCAAGATTTAAAGTACGACTGTGCTTACTTTACGAGTTGCAAGAATGCCATTGCTTGGCACTACCGCTTGTCCACCTCACCTGAATTAGTATAGTAGAGTTAGGTAGATAGTCAGCAAATCCAATCATAGCTACTCCTCTCAAGTGATATTTAAAGCTGAGAATCGACGTGTATAAATCTGATATTTCAGGTCCTTCACGTTATGCCATAGAGGAAAATCGACGTTATCGTTAAGTCCAAAGGCTAAGCAACTCTGTTCTCCCACTGGAAGCCCGCAGCTATCGTTGGGACAGTTTGTTGTGATGGAGTCACGGTATTCAGATAGGAAAAGAACATACGGATGTACGGGACAGCAAACAAGCCTCATATCGTTCCGCTTGGTCGCCCTCAGTTGTTGATTAGGAGGTATTGCTACACCACGAAATACGTGACTTTGGCCTGTTTGGCTGATTTGGATAGCTTCAAATCTAACCAGGTTGTAGTTGCTGAGTGTCTACTTTACAGTACGACTTTGGGTGGGGTGGGGGACAAGACCATCATGCTTATACAGTAAATCTTGGCTATAACGAATCTGGGTACAACGATTACCTGGATGTAACGAGGACGTCGTATGGAATCAATTATTTTTGGTAAGGATTAACGAATTTTATTTTATTACAAATTCGTTACCCCTATATTCATAATGCTTGGGAAAATAAAAAAATTCCCGCGATTCTAGCACCCCCCCAATTAAAAATCTAAAAATCGATTTTTCTTAAATAACTTTACTACAATAATTAATTAGAATCTCTAAGTTATATAGATTTAATATTCTAGCTTAAACTACTTATTACTAGAATATTAATAAAATCGAGCTTTAATAACGTAAATAAAATAATTAATACGTTTATTCAGCTCTGCACTAAAAAGTTACCTCGGCTATTTAAGATCGCTAAGACTTTTCAGTCCTATTAAAAAGCTCTCGAAAAAAAATCGTAAAAATTAATTAATTTCTATTCTATATTATAACGAAAGATTAGAATTAATTAAAACTTTAAGAAATTAATTCGATCTATAGTTTCTAGATTTTCTGAATTTTTTAGAAAATTATAATTTATGGTGGTGAAGTTATTTAAGAAAAATCGATTTTTAGATTTTTAATTGGGGGGTCGCGGAATTTTTTTTTATTTTCCCAAGAATTATGAATATAGGGGTAAGGTTTGGCAGAAATTTTTACGGGCGTTCGTTATACTCAAGTTGTAATTTAAGATATTGTACTTTCCCCGCGAACTTTAAAGCTTCTATGCCTTGTTTGATTGTAGGAAGTCCCCGCGTGGAATCTGAAATTCGTTATAACCAAGGTTTACTGTATTGCGACTCGTAAATCAAGCGCTGCCGGACATTACCCGATGTCTTTTTGATCTGCGACTTCTGCGACTTTGAAGAATAAGTGATATGTCCTACTGGTGAGCTTGATGAGGCATGGCTGCGACCTCATTCATTTCATTCTCATCCTAGAGCTGGAAGACCACGCGAAGATGAGCGGTCACCAGTTCGCCTTCCCTCCACCTCCCCCAGCACCGCCAAAGGCTCCTCAAAGCTACCCAGGCTTTGCCCAACCATTCACAGACCCGAATGGCCTTAGAGGTAGTGAGGACAGCAGAGATTATTGGAACCGTGGACATGGCCGTAACTTCAATCGAGATGGCCGAAGAGGGGGACACTTTGGTTCTTCAAAGTCGAATTCAGGTTACGGCAATCCACCTTTAGGTATAGACAAAAGGCATTCTTCACCGCCCGATAAGGGTTACGATGTTCAGACAAATGATCATAACAGGAGTGGATATCCTCTGCCTAGTTATCCGCCAATTCAACTCCCCCGCTTCCCAACCAATGTCAATCGAAGCTTTGGCCCGCAAAACCCAGCCTTTCCGGCGAACGTCCGACCAGCCCAAGCTGCACATCTTGCACATGGAAATGGGGCGTACCAGATTTACGATGGGCAACATCAATATCCTTCGCATGGCTATGGTCTCTCACCCCCGGCTATGCAAGCCCCGTTGCATACACCTCAGAACAACAATACATTCCAAACAGCGGCGCATGCTAGTCAGCCTGTGCTCATGGGTCCTCCGATACGCATGGGTTTTAATGCACAGGGAGATAGTGGCCAGACTCAGCAGCATGCCCAACCTACTACGTATGGAACCAACGCGTTTCGGCATGGACTACCGAACGGCAACGAATCACCCTATCGACACAGCTCTTCCATAGGGTTTCATTCTGGCCGTCATGAGTCTCCAAAGACCTTGACAAGGGACCGTGGCCGAGGCCAGAAGCGCGGATATGGCGAAACTCACAACAGACCACGAAATCAGAATCAGCGAGTTCAAGTCGCACCCGCAGTGCCTAGTTTTGGGAGTCCACTTCCTCTTCCCTCAAAACCCCCGGCGCTTCATGGAAACACTAGGAAGCCTAGGAAGAAGAAGCGGAAACACAATCAGCTGGGTCTGACTCCCAAGGCAGAGCAACATGAGTCCAGCGAAGAGGAAGATGATACAGACGAAGAGGCTAGACTTGCCGCCGCGGCCGCAGGGGCTGTTCAAGGCCATCAGCTGTGAGCATTTGAAATTGGCAGCAGTTTACCAGTCTGGCTCACTAACGTCTCGATAGCTTACAATTCGATTACAAAGGTCGTACTTCCACTTTACAATCCTCGTCAGATGTCACGGCCTGGATAGAAGAACGCAAAAAGAGATTTCCAACCAAAGCCCGCGCTGCAGAAATAGCGGAGAGTAAGCTGCAGCGTAAAGATCAACAGAGAGCGACCGATCAAGTTCCTAGAGAAGCTCAAATAAAGCACGGAACGGAGGTCCAGAAACGAAAAAGGCGAAGGGCGGAAGGAGAGAAGCAGCAAGCGAAGGTTGAAAATGCGTCCGAAGAGACGGCGGCGAAATCCAAGCGCAAAGTGGCAAAGCTTCGGAAACAGCTCGAGAAGGAAGAGAGACGCATCGCCAAAGCAGAAGCTAAGGCATCCAAAGACAAGGTAGAATTCAGCGCGGAAGCGGTTGAAACCGATGCGTCACCCCTGGGTACCGGAAACAAGAAGCGAAAGCGGTCAGACAGCAGTGGATCCGGCAATGCAAAGGTTGAAGACATCGACTCAGTGAAGCTCAAACTTCGGGAAGCCGCTAGCATAGTGCCTGATCCTTTGACACCCACCTCCCAACCGGCATTAGCGGACGAAGAACGATTTTCCCCGCCCAAATTTCGCAACGCAGATGATGGACCCCGTCAGATTAGTTCTTCAACCGGACAAGAAGGCGATGGACCCCGCTTCCCTGATGTGGACCGGTTGATCCACGGTTCAAGTGTCTCACAGTCCGACTCGAGCTCCGAATCTTCGACTGAATCTGAAGAAAACGATACATCTTCCAGCGGTTCGTCTTCCGACGGTGACAGTGATGGCGCAGCTCCTGACGAGGCGCCCACCAAGCGAGACGGACCTGAGAGGGTTGCGCCTCCCAAGCACGCAAAGCCGAAGCAGATTTGCCGAGCATTCCTCAGTAAAGGTCTATGCAAAAGAGGCAACTCCTGCAAGTACTTGCACGAATTGCCGAAAAGGGGAAGTCGTGAGGCGGGGAGTGAGGACGTCAGAAGAAGTGAAATTAGAAAAGAGAGGGTCGGACTCTATCAGCGAGTGAGTCGCCATGTTCAACGCACCCTGTGTTAGAAGCGTGTATTGACTGTGTGCTCATGTAGCTTGTAGAGCAGGAGCAAGAGCAAGAAGACCATAGAATTCTCGAAGCCATCCTTCATCTGGGAGAAAAAGGACTGCTCGAAACGGGCATGCAGGTAGCAATTAGAGAGGAAGAAGCAAGCTGAAGGCGAAGGCGAAGACGAAGGCTCGCAAGCGAGGCTGCCGCATTATGCTGTACCAGAGCCGAGTGATCCTTTGCATCATTGCATTGCGTACCTCAAGCACTTGTATACGATAGCACAAAGCTCCGGAAGACTAGTGTGTGTGGTGGTGTGGTGGTGTGGTGTGTATTAAGCCCAATGGGTTCTTACAAGATGACTTCATGCAGAACGATTGCCAAGTCACTTACTCTACTACTGCTTACTGATATCTGTCGTCGATCTTAGATCTAGAAATTGGCTAGTATGCGGGCACAAATCTGACGTATCTAACACACCGTGCTATGATTTCCCACGCGCACATATTAAAACGATTGAATCAGTAGTATTGCTTGCAAAGTCAAGATGCTTACGAATATGATGCCTAAGCCAAAAAATCAAGCGGCAAGTTTTGCATACCGGAGGTGGAGTCTACAACGGCTCAACCCCCTCTCATATACCATCGAACAATCCCCATTCCTTGAGACAGCAGCCAAAGTAACCTTTTAACCCAAAGCATCCCCAGCAACAATGTCGCCTGCCAATACTAATGAGTCAATCGATACACCGCCACGGGCTCCTTCACCCGCACACAACTTTGGAACTTTAGCAGTCCATGCTGGCAGCCCTCATGACCCAACCACTGGCGCTGTCATTGAATCCGTAAGGTCTCCCGGTAGCTTCCTGCTGTGGAAGAGCTTCGCTAATAATGTTCGTTCAGATCTCCCTTTCTACTACCTTCGCACAAACTGGTGTAGGCAAACCCGTTGGCGCGTATGAGTACACGAGAAGCTCGAACCCGAATCGGTAACGAAGAGTCTGATTCAGGCGCTTTGCATACCCTCTGACACGCTTCAAGGGACAATTTTGAGCAAGCCGTAGCGGCTCTGGAGCACGCCAAATTCGCCCTTGCTTTCTCATCTGGATCCGCAACCACAGCCACAATCTTACAATCTCTCGCTCAAGGCTCTCACGTTGTTTCGGTGTCAGACGTATACGGCGGTACGCACCGCTACTTCACCAAAGTTGCAAAGGCCCATGGTGTCCAGGTCACCTTTTCTCCCAGCATAGAGATAGACGTGGCAGAGCTTATTCGCCCAGGCGAAACAAAGCTGATATGGATTGAATCGCCCAGCAATCCGACGCTGAGTCTGGTCGATATACGAGCTGTTGCCACGATAGCGCACCAGCACGGTATCATGGTCGTCGTGGATAATACGTTCCTTAGCCCCTATATACAGAATCCGCTAGACCACGGCGCAGATATCGTCATACACTCAGTCACTAAATACATTAACGGCCACTCGGTACGCTTAACTCTTCTGTCGGAAGGCAACTATCGACTGACAGATCTTCTAGGACGTCCTTATGGGTGTCGCAGCCTTCAATTCGGAGGATATAAAAGTCCGCCTCACATTTCTCCAGAACGCCATTGGTGCCGTTCCCTCTGCTTTCGACTGTTGGCTTGCTCACAGAGGCCTCAAGACTCTGCACTTGCGCGTCCGTGAGGCTTCCCGCAACGCCTATTCAATCGCGAGGTCTCTCGCCTCCTCCCCTCATGCTCTATCCGTGAATTATCCTGGTTTGCCATCACATCCCCATCATGCTATTGCACTCAAACAACACCGCGCTGGTTTCGGTGGTGGAATGCTCTCCTTCCGTATCAAGGGTGGTCCTGAAGTAGCAGAGAAGTTTTGCCAGAATTGCAACTTGTTCACGTTAGCGGAGAGCCTAGGGGGTATCGAGAGCTTGTGCGAAGTGCCGTCGAGCATGACGCATGCCGGCATTCCGAGGGAGCAAAGGGAGGCAGCCGGTGTGTTCGACGATCTGGTACGGATGAGCTGTGGTATTGAGGATGGCGAGGATTTGGTGAAAGACGTACTGCAGGCTCTTGAGAGGGCGGTGGTGTGGCCTAAGGCCAACGGCAAATTGGTGCTAAACGGGCATACCTGAAAGGAATAATTACATCCTCATGAGTGGGACTCTAGAAATGTGCCTACTCCATCGTGACATTTACGACGGGAACAGTACTTGATAGACTTCAATAGAACCTGGGGCATGATCAAATGAAGACAAGTATCAAAACACGAAACGACCAAGACCATCGGTAATCTAATTGTGGAAATGAAGATCGAACCTTGGGCTTCCCTTGTAGGCAATTATTACCTCATTTGTAACGCAGATCTATCCCGACTTTCCGTCAAATTTCAGACAAGATAATGCTTCTTTTTTCACAACATGGCGACCCTTCCCTCTCACATCCGCACCCAAATCGCACCGGATGCAGGTACAGGCGTTTTTGCCTCGGACGATATCCCGCCGGGAGTGGAAATACTCTGTATTGATAGGCCACTGGTCTCCGTGCTCGATTCTGCGCGTCTCAAAGACACATGCTCCGAGTGCAATTTGTGGCTACCAGAAAATGGCCATGACCGAGGGCCACAGAGCACGAGGCTAAAAACTTGTCAAGGTTGCAAGATCACGAGGTATTGCTGTAAAGTAGGTCGCTTTTTACTCTATCATATGCCACTAAAACAATGGTCAATGACTACTCCTTCTATCGTCAATTCGAAGCCGTCCTGTATGTCTAACACTTTTTCCTTTGTCTCTCCTGCCTTGTATGTACAAAGACTCTCGGCCCATCTGGAGTTTGGTCAAATTTTCTATCAAGCTTGAGAAAAAGTATTGATACATGGGTAATGCACGTGCATTCCAATCCTCCTGTGCATTCTCTCCCCCACTAAAACGGCCTCCAACAGGATTGTCAGGCCCAATCATGGAACATATGTCATAAATACGAATGCAAGATCTTTGCGAAGCTCCATCCGCATGTCCTTCCGAATACCGTCCGCATGGTGATGCAGCTTTTACTTCGACGGAAAGCGAATTCCCTTCCTGACACAGAATGGCAGGCCTTTCTCGCTCTGCAGTCTCATGTTGATGATTTCCGTTCTTCCCGGGTCAAGAACGAGGATGGTCTCACGACTTGGCATACCATCGAACTCATGAGCCAAGCCGCTTCATCCTACTCGGGCAGCAGAGAACCCATGTCACTTGTTCAGACGCTCACGGGACGCATCCTCATCAATTCCCACACTCTCACAACTCCGACCCTCGACCCTCTAGGCCTCTGCCTCTCCCATCTCTCAGCACTCTTGAATCACAGCTGCGAGCCTAATGCTGCCATCATTTTTTCGGGCTCATCACTCACTCTGCGCTCCCTTGCTGCCATCCCAGTAAACTCCGAACTCTCCATCTCCTATATTGACACTACCAATCCCACATCGGCTCGCCAGTCTGAGCTTCTAAATCGTTACTTTTTCGATTGTAGATGCTTCTCCTGTGCTCCGGGTGTTACCAATGGCATGCCGGACCCTCATCCAGACCACAGCTTTGACGCCGTCGAGGCACGTGCTTTGGCGCTGCAAGCCGAAGCCTCCGCACGATCACCTGATCGAGCGGCAGCCTTGCTCCAAGACGCGCTCGGTTTTCTCAGTCAATATCCCCCTCACCGACAACCCAATGCCTCAATCCTTCATACCGCCTTCCTCAATGCCATCGCCACACAATCCTGGGCCATCGCTCTAAGCTATGCTTTGAAGGCGTACTTCTTCATAGATCCGTTGCACCATCGAGTAAACTGGCACCCGGTACGTGTGGTCAGAAAGTGGGTTCTCCTGCGGCTTGTAACCCAGATTGCCGGGCTCGAGAGTGAGGGGGACAGCAGCATCAAAGGGTTAGGAAGGTTTGGCATCAATTGGCAGATCGTTGCAATGGCGCTATTTCAGGAGATTTCGAATGCCGCTCCACGTAGCCATGGCAGTAGTAGCCCGTTCACCGCTGAGATAAAGGCTTTTGGAGAAGGTGCAGGCATGGGAAGAGAGAGGAGCGAAAGGGCATCTTTCGAGGAGGAGTGGGCAAAGTTAAGGAAGGTGGCAGACGACTGAAGGGAGAAAGTAAAGAGGGAAGACAGTGCAGATGGGAACAAGAGGAGTACCCTACGAATGGTCCGTTGAGACATGCCTTAGCACGTGGCAGCCTTGACAATGCGCTCCTTGAGCGGCAGTTTATGTCTTGGGTGTACGCTTTTCACTCATTGGTAGTACTCGGGTCTAAAACTCGCGCGTAATGGACACAGCGGCGCATGGTCATGCCGGCACAGTATGGCCATTGAATCTTGAGCCTACATATGCAACGAGAAGTAAGCTTTGAGTGATCTCCGTCCTAGATGCAACATGCATAATGGTATCATTTCAATGCAAGAGAACTAGATCGCTCAGAGATCGACTCCTAAAAGCGCCGGCTTCCATGCTAGCAACGCAGTTCAACGTCCCTCGCTAGTACCGCGCCGAAGATCATACCTATCCTTTCATTACGTACTGCCCCGGCTTATCTAATCTCACGCAGTGAAACGATTTGCTCGTCCGTCAGACGTGGTACTGACAGGTGCTGCTCCATGGAACTGATGTGGTATGGGTGAGTGTCGCGAACCAACGCTAGCATCCTCCGCTTTGATGACTGGATATCGGACGGGAGTGGACGTCCTAAAGCCAGGTGTGGATCCACCTGTGTGCATGAATGGTAAAGGCTTGGGGATGGCGCTTGGTGTCTGGCTGTCTATCAACATGTTCCTGGGGAGAGATGGCGAATTCTTTTTATCTGCTTTGGCTCTCGAACTGTCCTGGAACGCTAAGTTTGCCGCAGTTGAGTCCAATAGACTCCCATTTACCACTCTACTGGGGGTAGAGTCCACAACTTTCTCGCTCGTCTCAGATTTCCGTCCGAAGGGTACCACTTGAGATGCTTCTCCTGTGGCAGGCGTCGGAGCCACGGAGGAATTTCGTCCAGACTGTGGCTCCGCGATGGTGGATGCAGACCCCTGGGGTTCCGCGAGGTCGATAAGTCGTCTTTGCCCCGCTGGGGTCGATGATCGGGTCGCAGCCCCAGAGATGCCAGACACCTGCTGATGCATCCGCTGCTGCTGATGAGCCGGATGTTGCGGATTGGCCCACGGGTTTTGTTCGAGAAAATGCTCTTCCGCTCCAGGCCTTTGCCGAGGGAAACTTGCCGTGGCAGAGAGGCTAGCTCTCAGCGCCGCGTGATGATTCTGGGCACTCTGTGCGGCGCCGGACGCAATCTAGAAAAGAATGGTCAGCGCTGTTGTTGCATAAGGGGTGGAGAGGTCCTCAGTGGTCGGCGGCTTACTCCCATGCTCCGGAGATCATCGTCAATCTCCTTCGATCGAGCACTGCCTATTTCTGGCGCCGCAGGAAAGCCCACGTATTTCGCAACGCCGGCAAGTATCGCCACCTCTGTGTTGTACGTCGCCTGATGTGTGATTTGCTGCGATCTCTTGGTCGTGAAAGTGTACATATAATCTGGCACATCACCTTCGCAGCTTCTTCTCTCCCGTTGGACTTGGTAATATTTCTTGTTGAGTGACTCCAAGTAGCTGTCTCGGACTTCTCGGACGGTCTGCATATACTGCGAATGGGCCTGAGATTTATTTGCAATGCTCTCTCTTTGCAGCGTCATCAACTTCAATCTCATCAGGTCGGTTTCGTACTCGACCTTTTGATCGCGACGTTGGTCAATGGCCTCTTTCATGGCGAGGAATTCAGCATGCACCGGCATGGGTCTTTCTAGCACAGAAATCTCCTGATTACATTGCGCGATGCGTTCGTCGTATATCCTGGGCATAGAAGTTAGCATTCGAGAACGTCAATATCCATATGCAGCGACGCTCACTTGTCTCTGAGCTTTGCAAAACACTTCTCTATAGCGCTCAAAGAGTCCATTGCAGACTTCTTCTCAACGACTGCGAGATCACGGATTAGATTTCCTTTACAAAACCGGTCATGAATACGCTTACGCTCTTCCACCTTGATGGGGTTTTCTACTTCAACACCCTCAGCCATGTTCTCCGTTTGCGCGTCTTCTTCATTGCTGTACACAGCTTCCCCACTTCCACCGTGCTCAGCGGTGCTCTCTGCGCCCGAACCCGCGTTTTCCGCGTTCGCATGTTCATCGTTCGGTGTCTTCTTGCCTTTTCGCTTTCCCTTCTTATGCTTCTGCTTCGGCAGTGCCTGAGGCTTTGTTGGCTGCTCTTCGTTGCCAGGAGACGTGACCGTATCGACACTGACTGGCACGTCACGATCCACCGCTGAGACGTCTGAGGCGATCCGGGCATCTATTTCCGCCGAAGCACCTGCAGCGTCGTTATCAATCAGTCTCATTGCTTTCGTAGAAGGTTCGCGCATAATGTCCTGGTCGTTTACGGTATCTTCCTCGAAGCTCGAACGTTTTCGCTTCATCGAAATAGACAAGGGTGGCGTGTCTTTGCCGCTCTCTTCACCAGAGTCATCAAGCGAGCTAATTTCCGAAGTCTGGTCGAGTCTCTCGCCTTCAGATCCTGGGTCTAGAATGCGGTCAGCCAATTCCAATAGGATATATCTGTAGAATACAAACCGAGGCTGCCGGCTTTTTCTGGTAAGGTACCAGCTGCTGATTGATTCTGATGATCGCCATAGGTGCCATTGGTAGAGGTCAGGACCACGTCCCGCTGTTTCCTTTGCTTTTGAGGCGAGTCTTCCAGACGTTCTGTCTCCGCTTCAGTGTCATTCGCCTCGGAACCAGCAGGAGAGGAATGATCTATGCCCGCGCGATCTCCGAGCTCGCTCAGTGAACTCGATCTATCGTCTTCTGCGGCCTGCCCTTTTTCGCCATCATCAACGCCAGTCGCGTCTTCGAGACCAGCGCTTGATAAGCGTTGTGACGCTATTCTTGGTACGGAAATTACAGTATGTGTAGCCATCGATAATACCGTAGGTTGGAGGAGGATTCGAACTTTCTGAGGCGCCAGTCTGGCGAGGGCGTTGTTTGGGTTGAAACCAGCGAGCCAGTGGTATGTATGGCAAGTGTAGCACTGAATCGTTGACCCCGAATGAATGCTGGTCTCCGAAAGCGAGCGTTATGGTATAATTCAAGTCGAAAAATAGCAGATGGGCACTTTGGTGAAGGTGGGAGCATGTGGGTTTGCTGGCGGAGAATTAAGGGAATCAAAGCAAGAAGTCAGTATTCAGGTTGTGGAGGGCTCCCAGTCTCATTGGATGTTTCTTGAAGTTTGACTAGAGTTCGGGAAACGTGGTACAAGATTCGTACAAAATGAGCGGCTTTTCATTGAGCACGTCTCTCTGTCACAGGGAAAGCAGAAAGCTGCGCTACAGCCGCACCCCTGTCCACTATCGCCGATAATCGGATAAAAGATTTGCCTAGGTTATCTACTAGCCTTGCACCATCGAAGCATTTTGTCGTACTACCTTAGTGGACGAACATGCTATCAAACTGCAGAAAAGGTTCAATGGCGAAGTCGAGATCACGCAAACAATGTAAATTGAGCCAGACTGAAAGAGAGAATTTTTCCGGCACAGGAACACAAGATCAGAATTATGATCCTGCTCTTGTTTCACTCTTCGCCCAATCAGTGAGTAGGACACAGATGCAGTCTACTGGTTCTCAAATTATTGACTTACTCCCAGTTGGGCGCTGTGAAAACTGCCGCTAGACAAGCTACTTGGCCAGGGAGCCATCCTACGAAGACCAGCACTGTCGAAGCAAGCAGATCTCCAATTAATGCGCACAGGGAGCAAAATGGTCTCCTCTCCATCTCCAAGGCATCGCCGGAACAGGTGCATACCGATCTCTCACTTAGCTGTGGTACAGAAAAAAAATCTGGTCGAAAGCGGAAGCGGAAGGATGCAGAAGATAGTCTCGAGGGTAGGTATATGAGCCAGTTAGCTACAGAAGAGACCAAGGATGGCCAGAACCGAGCTCAAAATAAACGTCAAAAAATGGAGATCCCCAGATGGGGAATTGCAGATATAGGCTTTTCCGGTGAAGGTGGCGAGTCTACGTTAGATTCCGACATTGCCACTGGTGGTAAAGAGGAATTTGCTGTGGGAGATGTGCCGCAGCATGAAAGTTTGGTCATGTCAAGAGCAGACTTGGATCTGGAGAAGTCATCGCGCACGGTCTTTCTGGCCAATGTTTCAACGATGGCGATAAAATCTAAAAAAGCCAGGAAAACACTCATGGACCATCTTGCCTCATTCATGTCCTCAATGCCGGCAAACAATGGCAGGCATGAAATTGAATCCCTGCGCTTCAGGTCAACCGCTTTCGCAACGAGTGGAATCCCGAAGAAAGCAGCCTTTGTCAGAAAGGAGATCATGGATGCTACTACGAAGTCCACCAACGCTTATGCTGTATACACGTCCCAAGTAGCTGCTAGAGAAGCAGTCGCGAGGTTGAACGGCAGCGTTGTGCTTGATCGTCATCTACGTGTGGACTCGGTCGCTCATCCTGCAAAGATCGATCACCGAAGATGCGTCTTCGTTGGCAATCTTGGATTCGTAGATGACGAGACAAACGTCCAAGCTGCTCAGAACGACGACATCAACAAACGGCCACGCAAACCAAAAGAACCAGCAGATGTTGAGGAAGGTCTATGGAGGCAATTCGAAAAGGCAGGAACTGTGGAAAGTGTGAGGGTCGTCAGGGATAAGACGTGAGTGCGCTTCCGTAGCAATATGCTCGTGGTGGACACCGCGAAATCATTTGCAAGAAAAAAAGTGGAAACCCCTAATAATACACTACGGAATCGTCTTATGCCTTGGGCCTTTTCCGGATTGACGTCCTTCTGACTGCAATGTGTAGGACACGAGTAGGGAAAGGAATTGCCTACGTTCAATTCAAGGTATTGGGGGTTTGTCTGCGTGAGGAAAGCAATAGCACTGATATGTCATCGCGTAGGATACGAACTCAGTTGAAAAGGCACTCCTTTACCACGAAAAGAAGTTCCCACCAATGCTCCCACGCATCCTTAGGGTCACCAGAGCCAGGAATACGAAGAATGCAGCTACCCGCAAAGAGGGGCCGTTGACTAGCAGTGGATGCAAGGTTTCCCCGGTAGCTCCGTCTTTGACAGGTCGAGCTCGTAAGCTGCTCGGGCGTGCAGGTGCGGCTCAGCTTAGAGCCACAGGAAGGCAGCACAGGCCATCGTCGAAAAGTGTCGATGTTGCGGAGTCCCCTCGATCGATTGTACTTGAGGGTTTTCGAGCGTCTAGCAGCCAAGGAAAGGGGACTCTGAGAACAGCCGGAAGAAAGCATAGCAAGCCTTCGAACAGGAGCAAAGAATTCAGACCAAAAGGCAGAAAGAACATAAAGCTATAATGTATCAGAATACCTTGGTCCTCATTGACACTGAATCATAAGAATTCCCAAAGCAGTTGCCCACGTCAACACTTAGCGCTCGCGGCTATTTTATGCGCTTCATCCTCACTTCCTTCCTTCTCTGAGCCCCCCCAATCAAACGAGTAGTCGCACGGTATTATTGAAGTAAAAATGCCGGTCAGGACGTTGTATCTCGCACTGCATGGTCGAGGCCTGCTTCTGCCCGCTCTCTTCTTCTGTAGATGCCTCTGGATCCCGGGGATGTGATAGTAAATATATGTGGATCATTCTAACAAAAAATGAGATCAAGCCCGCGGCCGGAACTGGTCCAAATGAAGAGAAAACTCGGTATGACTTGCTAATACGTCCCACTTGTTATTTACCACAATGTCTCTATCGCGACATTTTTTGTCTTTCCAGAAGGCAGTGCTCATATAAGCGTCGCAGAGGCACCGAGATTACAACTGGATGAGTTGTTCTCTCCCAGCATGCCCTTAAATGGTCTGAGTCATTATTTCTCGGCCGATCCCTCAACCCCGAACAAACAGCCACCTCCTTCAGCAGCGAAGCCAATGCGTCACATCGAACATGATACGCCTACGAAGCAACACCCCGCTAGCCGAAATGCGTCTCCCCTGCCTCCAGAAGTAGGGTATTCCTTGGGTTCGCCCCAAACGATTTCTACGATCGGCACGCCTACCTCCGAATTTGGCCCTACTCCTGACTCACAAAATTGGTCGGCCGCAATCGGCCGCGCCGCGACCGGGAAATCGGGAAGAGTAATAGAGAAGCTGATGGGTGAGAACGACCGGTTGCAACGGGAGAAAACACTTGCCATCGTCAAACTTGACGAAGAGGTAAAACGCGGAGAATCAGCAAGGCTAGCGTTGGAAGGGCTTCAAGTGTCGAACGAAACCCTGTCATCGATTCACGAATCAGACAAGACCCAAATGACCAAGAAAGATAGGAAGATTGAGCTTTTGAGGGCCGACCTGCAGTCCGAGAAGCTGCGGAGAGAGAAGGCTGAGAAGGAGACGCGGGAGAGTCGACGGGAACGAGAAGAGGTCGTGGAGGAGCTGCGGAGAGTTGCTGCAGAAGACAGAGAGGAGGCAAGAAGATCCACGGCTCAATATGAGATCCTCGCAAGCTCGTGGAAGACTTTGGAGGACAGGTACGAACGGCAAACGCAAAGGCTCAAGACCGATCTCAACGACGTTCGGAGGGAAGTCGATGGGGACAAGCGGAAGATGACGGAGCTTGAAGTTGTGATTGAGCAGCTCACGCATGAACTTGCCAAGGTCGCGCAGGCGAAGGAGAAGCTGTTAACGGGATTTCAGGCGTACAAGAAGGAACAGGAAGCTGGTCTTCACGAGATCCAGGAGAAGGCTGAGAGGAACAACAGCGCCAATAAGCAACTTCATGATCAGTTGAGTGATGTGCTCGGCCAGATGAAGCACGTTGTCAACGTCAAGAGAGATTCTCGAGAAAACGTATAGGTCAGGGGAAGGCTACTGCTTGGAGTTCGGGGAAACAAAACTGTCGAGATACCCAATTGCATAGCGTTGGAGCTTGTGAAGGGCATTTTCAAGGGCATGGGAACTAGAGGCAGGCTTTTGTACGTCGTCGTAGGCCATTCGCTGACCGCTAGTGTCCATACAAAGTCACAGCGTCCATGTTCCTTCCCATCTTTCCACGCATCTCGTCTGCTTTGAACCTTTCTTCACCTGTCTCAAATGTGAAGCTTGCTTTAGAGAGCGCCATTAAGCGAATGCTGTATCAAGTCATCAGCCACAAAAACTTCTTCTAAGGCCTGTATGTCCACCAGCCAATTTGCTATCTAGGGAGCTATGACGGCTGACAACACAATTGGGAGCTTTGAAGATCTCTAACTTCCAGTGGCGAAACTAAGATCAGTCGGTTTGCTATGCAAGAGCCCAGACCTTAAGATATTAATTTGCGGACAGTAAACGAGGTGCCAGAAAGAAGTTGATGATCAATTCGGTGCGCGAAGCAGAACACATCAACATGATCAGCGCCAACGGAGACTTGACTCGCTCTTTAAGGCTCAGATATAAAGCCATTCTGGTCGTAGACGACAGCCTATGTCCCGGAATCTGGCGGGAAAGCAAGAAGGTCGGCTGTGACTACAAGGCTTTTCTGACAGTTTGCACTCATAGATCAGAGTTCAAAGAATGAAGCAACCACAAATGCATATAGCAGCGAGGCACCCTGCTGCTCGTAGAACTGCTATGTCTGAGGGGCCAAAGCATTTAGTTGCTGGCACCTTCCATTTGCTTGGGTCGGATGTGTTAGCGGTTTGTTTATCCAAGATCTTACTGCCTCACTCATCAACCTCTCGAACTTCCAATCCCAACCACCGAGGTTTTTGTCATCTCTGACATGTTTCAAGGCGCATGAGACTGCCTGGTAAGCGCAAGTCATCCCTGTGGATTAAAAAAATGGCACAAGAGCATGCCCTCTCCCATATTGTGGGATCACTCTATGATTTCGGTGAGACAGCTGTGAGTTCTTTAACCTCCCAAATTGCCCTGCACATGCTGACGTCTTCCGCAGGGACTCGAAATTGTTAGCTCTTTCAGAAGCAAGTCATGTCCGGACATAAGCTGCCATTTCAATGACGGTAATCTTTTTACTATCTACCCACCTCACATCGACGACGAGTCACTAGCTTGTCTTCTAAATTGCATCAAAAGCTTTACCTCGCTGGAGAAGAACCAGATACCCGACTTGTTCGAAAACGCGAAGATGACTCGCATAAGCGGAACGCATTCAAGCGTAACGCATCTAAGCTTGACGCACGCTGTATTGACCGAAAAAAGAATGCAAGCCATCAAGCCCAACGGCGAAGCACCTCTTATTGAGCACGAGAACATCGTTCGAAGATGGTCACCAAATATCGAAAGTCAAGTGCTTGGATCGAACTTGGTCCCAGGGCTCCTTGGAAGGATTGGAGACCTTTGTGGATGTCGTATCGACCATGCAAGCGACTCGGCAGATTTGTTGATAAGGGCCGACAGAGAGCAAGATGTTGAGAAGAGCGTATTGAAGCTACAGCGACTCAATAAGATGATGGTAAGTCTATTTCCTTTGCCGACAGGGTTCGAACCTTCACTCTTCGGTTCGACAATGACCCAACCCTCGTGCGACCTTCATTAGAAGCCTATCGCTGACGGCCCAAGGTCGATGAAACGAACTTCCCCCGGATTCATAGCTATTACTATCTCGAAGGCGAGATGTCAGTTGACTTGCGACTTGTCGCGCTCAAGGATTTGAACGATAAAAGGCCGGTCACAACACTCTTGCGAAAGGGTTCCCTGTGCAAGCCTCTTCGGGATCTGTGCGTGTTGGTTCTCGTCAAAGGCTCGGACATTCTTCCGATTAACTCAAAGCCGGCTACCTCAAGTCAAGGATGTAGGCTTTGGAACGAACATGTATACAGCTGCAACCAAGCTCAAGGGCAGATTGCAATTAAGACTCCAAGAAAGACGAAGACTCCGATTGACAGATGGGTGTCGGAGGTAACGGACACCGATGCGCAGATAGACGTCTTCCATCCCGAGTCCATTGTGGAAGTGCAACAGTTGGTAGGCATCGGCAAGGGGTACGTGGAGCCATTATCACCAACGAAGAAAACAATCACGAAGCGTGCCCGGACCGCACGAGGGAATCCCGATGCCTTCAACAAAGCCTTTACCAAGTCCCAACATGAACAGGATGGCAAAGAAGCAAGAACACAAGAGACTGTGGTCAGTCATAGTGGTCATCAGACGACATGGATAACATCTACACGCACAGAGAGCGAGTCTCGTCGTCCGCCTCCAATCATCGAGCCGCCATATATGCCACCGCTCGCCTTGCCCTCGCGTTCCTTGATAAAGACGACAATGACGACTTCGCAGCAATTCATGCCAAGCTCGTCCACATGGAACGATGTCGTTGTCCGCGGTAGCAAGTCCGGTAGTCTTGTCGACACTTCTGTGCCGAATGAAGGGTGTGATGAAGATGAGGCATTGGTATTCACGGACAGACTACAAGATACCACCAAAACCAAGGCACGGGATCTCAAGCACACCATGAACCAGAGGAAAGCCCCAACGCAGGCTTCCTTGGGGGGTGATACAGCCCTAGTCAAAAATTTTGAGGAAACGATCACTCGTCTGCTTATCCTAGCGCTACCTCGCACAGGTCTGATTAGGTTTGCAGTTGATATCGGCCGGCTATTGATCAACCAGCAGTATGGCCCGTCGGAGTTCAAAAACAAGAGCTTCAAGCCAAGCGAGTTTTCGTCGGTGCTTCCAAAAGGAAAGACGACCGGTTTCGAACCCATATTTACAGACATGCTTACGGCACGCTCATCTGAGGCAGAGAGTATCGTGAATCTTCTTCTGCCCAGAGGAATAAGGCTTTTCCAGCAAGAGCCTACTTCGAGAAAAGTTACATATGTATTTAGCTGTAAAGTAAAGGGAGGCGATCAGATTATTGTCGAGTACGATGGGAATGGAGGTTTTAGTGTGAGTCCGTTGTTGACGTTGAGTTGCTTTTTTTTCCACATACTAATGAGAATAGATACAAGGGACCGAGATTCTGATGGGGACATTGGATTGGCATTTTCCGAAGCGTGCATGGGATGCTCGCCTACGACTAACGAGCTCGAGATTTCTAACGACTGATCATCAGAGGCAGGTGAAGGTTATTATCGACAACTTGAAGATACGGGTGTCCGAAGATGGCCAGTCCCTTGAGCTCTGGACCCAGGCAACCGACGATAATCTCAGAATTGAGTCGATTACACTGCGCCGAGAGACACTGCATCCCGTCATTCTTTATCCAGATCTTATACTCCACATGACGGAATATCAGGATATGCAAGTACAGCAGCCTTCTGACTCTGAAAGCGTCTACAGCGGCTCCATTCAAGCTTCAGATACCATGATCAGGGCCAACAGACTATGGTGGGGAGCCAGATTTTCGTCCATCAACGCCAGCACCATTCTCAAAGAGAATTCCACATTGGAGCTTGGCGAAACAGCCACATGGACCCCCTCGAGTATCGTCAATAAGGGGGTCGTGCGCGATCTATTCGCCGCTGCAAAGGAGATTGTGACGCAGATTGACCACGTTGGATTGTTTAACAGAGGCGAAAGTAGCTTGAATTCAAAGACAAACGAGAAGCCCAGTGAGAATACTCGAGATTTATCAGCTAGACTGAGCAGGGTCGACCCGGGTTATTGGTGATAGGCTGTGCTGGATGCAAGGGCATTGAAAGCACACGTGTGGGGAGGGTGATGCGTCTTTCTTGATGACGACAATAGAGAACTTACAGCTAAGCAAAAGATATTAGATCAGCAGATAGGTCTCAGAATTCAGACTTGCATACTACCTGCAGGCCGTATTTAAGAAACTTACACGTATAGTATGACGCCGCAATACGAGTACTAGTGTATGAACAAGCTGTTTCCTATTGGGCCACTTAGCCTACTTCGGTAAGTTCCTTCTGTTTCAGACAGCGAGGGCAGTTCAAGCTAACTCAAAGGGATCTAGCGAGGCATTGGCACGTCTGAGAGACCGAGGCAAATTTCAAAGATAATTACGCTTACGATATTGCAGAAAAGTGTCGTTAAAAAATGGTTGCCATATAATATGTGCTCGTAGAGGCATCAGTCGGGAAGAATTTAGGAGTGCAAAAGATCGCACTTTTTCTAGATAAGCTCCACGTGTAGGGGGCCCATTATGAAAACCGTATTGAGTAAAGTACTAGGTAGGCCAAAAGCTTTACCCGACAATACACCATATCCGAGTTGAATCCGAGATGCACTTGGATCTCGAAGCAATCCAGGTGCAACTGATGGGAGGAATTAATCTATTTTGAGAAATTCTCTACCGCTTCTCGTGCTGATACCTCGAGTGGTTCGATCTCTACCGTCAATACCCCCAGACAGCTCATTCATTACGTGAATCTTCCAACAGTACATCATGAGCAATCTTTCACTGACACCTTCTAATGGCTCCGCCTGTCAAGAGACAGAAGAGACTCATCGTTTTAAGCTCGGACGATGAAGGATCTGACAGCAAACCAGCACCCAAGCCTGACCCTACCAGATTCAAAACGAAAGCTACGAAGAGCAACAGCCGCGGATCCTCTATATCGACACGATCAGGCCCAAATACCATTGCCAGAGAGAACACTGCCAAGCCAAGAGCCGCAGGCAAGGCACAGACCTCAAGGCCTATATCACTGTTCTTTGGCGCTGGAACCCAAGCACAGCAGCCGAAGAACCAGAAGCCTCCCGAGGCAGTGACGCCAGAGGCACAAGACCATGAAGATCTGATTGTAGACGACTCCCCGGTCGAGAACGTGATTGACCAGGGAGAAAAATCCACAAAGATTGCTCTCGACAGTAGCAAGAAGGCGCCACAGCGATCATATGACAATGCCGCTACAACGAACAGACCCAGCATCCAGGGCGGCGGTCAAAGATTCATAATCCCTGAACATTCTTCGTGCGTAGGTATCACTTCAGGAACATCCGTCGTGGCGAAAGCAAAATCAAATGCTATTGATTTGAGGCCTTGGGCAGAAAGATATGGCCCCACAAATCTTGAAGAGCTAATGGTCCACAAGAAGAAAGTGTTGGATGTACGCAGTTGGTTAGAAAATGCACTTCGGGGTCATGATTGCAAGGTATGTTTCTCCAGGGTGATTTGCTGTTGTCCAATAGCTGACTCTGAGGAAGAGACTTCTGATCCTCAAAGGCCCTTCAGGCGCTGGCAAGACCGCCACCGTATTTATGCTCGCCAAAGCGATGGATGTCGATGTGTCGGAATGGAAGAATCCTGTAGGCTCTGAATTCTCATCTGAAGCATATGTTTCCATGTCTGCGCTTTTCGAAGATTTTCTCGGTCGGAGCGGGAGATTCGACAAGTTAGAGCTTGCAGACAGGAATACGAACGCATTGGCAAAGCCGTCGCGGACCGATGATGCGCCCAATGGAAAGACGAGAGATAGGATCATACTGATGGAAGAATTTCCGCATACGTTTTCGAGTACTTCGATTGCGTTGCGTTCATTTCGGTCAAGCGTCCTCCAATATCTAGTATTCAATGCACCTGCTGGAGGCGCCTGCCTCTCCAAAAAGCAACACGACAGTCTCCATATTACGCCAGTGGTCATGATCATTACTGAAACCCGACTGACGACGACTACTACTGCCGCCAGCGATAGTTTTACTGCTCATCGCCTGCTTGGGCCCGAGCTGTTAAGTCATCCATGCGTAAGCACCATTGAGTTCAACCCCGTCGCTTCTACCTATCTCACCAAGGCTCTTGATCTCGTCGTCCAAAAGGAAGCCAGACATTCCGGAAGGCGTAGGGTACCTGGGCCAGCCGTGTTCAAGGAGCTTGGCGGAGTTGGTGACATCCGCAGTGCCATTGGATCTCTAGAGTTCCTCTGTCTACGAGGGGAGGACAGAGATGATTGGGGTGGCAGGGTAGCCTCAAGAGCCAAGAAAGGGGCTATCACTGCGTCCATGCTAACGAAGCTGGAGAAGGATTCACTCGAAACGATTACCCAAAGGGAGTCCACTCTTGGCCTCTTCCATGCTGTGGGAAAAGTCGTCTACAACAAGCGTGATGGTTTTACTGACGGCGGTGCCGTTGGCGAACCTCCTGCCCAGCCACCAAGCCACCTGCCTGGGAGCGTCAGACCAAGAATAGCGCAGGTTTCTGCCAACCAACTTATTGACGAGACGGGCACAGATATAAAAACGTTCATTGCTGCCCTGCATGAAAATTTTGTGTTGTCCTGCGACGGCATATCCTTCACTGACAATCTTAATGGCTGTATGGAAGCACTTTCTGACAGCGACATACTGGGCTCATCGCGAGGCGGCAGATCTGTTTCATCTGGAAGCACTGGAAGCCACACCTTTCCGGGAGCTCCATCTGATGCATTGAGACAGGACGAGATATGTTTCCATGTTGCAGTGCGAGGTTTGTTGTTCGCTTTACCGGATCCTGTAAAGCGGCGAACGCACCCGATACCTGGGGGAAGTGGAGGCAACAACGATGCTTACAGGATGTTCTATCCTACTTCTATAAGGTTATCTAGACAGGTAGAGGAAATCGATGGCTTAGTAGGTCGATGGACCGACAGGCTCCGAGCCAGTGGCTCCGCGCCAGGGAACGCGTTTGGCCGGTATAGCCTGCAGTTAACTCATTTGCCGTCGAGACAGGAGGTGGAGCGTTCCAAAGGGATTGCCGAACGGCGGCCAGGACCAGGACCCGACGGAGATGGCCTGGAGCCTTTTAGGCCGAGCTTAGGATGCACCAAGAATGAACTGATCGTTGAGAGACTCCCATATATTATGAAGATCGAGCAACGAAATGCGGGCCCCACAGACCTCGTTGGGCTGGAGAAAATCACGCAATTTCATGCCATCAGGCCGCCGAGCGACGAAGTCTCGGAGGATGAAGACGCTAGAGAGGAAGCTCCTGTCAGCAATTGGACGTCTGATGGTCCGACTGAGGCCACCAACGTGACATATTCCTCGCCGAGAGCAAGTTTCCGACAAGAGGGTTGGCAAGCAAGCAAAGCAGCCAGCACACACGTGCTCCCAGCTGAGGAAGAAGTGGGTCAGCTGTATCTCAGCGACGACGATATTGAAGACGACTAATCTTGCAAACGGTGATGTGAGATCTTCATTGAAGGAAATACCCGGCCTGCGCCAGTGGTATCGTCATCTGCACTGCCTAGGGTTCTGAATCTATGGGCAAGGGCTTGAGTAGCTTTGTTCGTAATACCCTTAAAGTTTGGAATTTTAGTAAATAGTCAATCTAGTTTCATATAACGTTCCGCCGCGGCTGCCTCTCTTGGAGCCGCGTTCCCACGTGACACTGAGATGGCAGCACTGAAACCCTCGTCCAGGAGTTTCCCACTCCTGACCTTCCTAACTCCTATTGATGTATCAAACGGCAAGGTCTATCGGTTCACCAGAGGGAGCGCTATCCATCGTGGCAACGACGAAAACTCTGACTGTTCAGGCCCAAGTCATTTGTAGGACATCCCAGAATCCCGACCCAACCCAACTTTAGGCAGCGGAGTCACCACTGAACTTAACGCCCATCTCGAGTCCGTTGACCTATATAGCTGAACGCCTTCTCATTTTATCGGTACTACGCCGATTCTACGATTATTGCATTCGTGCATATGTCTATTTAGAACCTAACTCTCCGTTTCCCTGCTCACCAGGCTCCCGCGCCACAGCTTTCTGCAGGCCTTTGCCGTCTTGCTCCCATGCTGAAGGCCTTGCTGCTATCGTGACATTGAAGTTTGTAGCGATTGCGTCCTTTTCCGAACTACTTCCTTGTCGCAGACTGCGTCTTCTGATCCTCTCATGCACGACTCCTGGAAACATCCTTGGCGGTGGAGGCGGTCCGTCGATCCAAGACGTGCTATTTGCTTGTGACGGCGACAAAATCATTGATGACGATCTGGCTGGTCCGCTGTGATCGCGCCCTGTGCGCTGAAGGTCGAGACTTCTGACGTCAGCATTTGGATATGCAGGTACAGGCGTTGCACGTGAGGATCTCGTTTGAGATGAATGCATAGCTGCAGCAGGGGACAGAGGCGCTTTGACAGGGGTGGTCATTGGCGGAGCAGGGGTAAATGCAGCGGCATATCGTTCGAGCCTTGATGAGAGTCAGCGACTGTGCGCTTTGCGCGGAAAAGGGGGTTAGTACATTTCAAGTTCCTGCACCAATGTGTCGTGCCGGAACTTCTCCCTGATGTTGGGCACGTTGCTCTTGGCTACATTGTTGCCGGTCACGCCAGGAAGGTGATAGTCGGGCCCGAGCCATCTCTGCTTCAGTTCATGCTCGAAGCCGCTTTGGATCACGGAATGATGAGCGAGTTCACACATGTCCACCGCGCTCAGTCTGTAAATTTGTGCTGCAACCGAATACTCTTCGATCAAAGGCTCTTTGGTGAAAGCGAATTGCAACGGATCATCAGTGGACAGGGAAACGTTCAGACCACGCTTAAAGTATTTTGAGAAAGGATTCCTCTCATACGCAAGGAATAGGGCGTTGTTGCTCAAAGGTGACATCGCGATGCCGATCTGGTCGAGGTAGAAGATGTATTGTAGTAGTGGTACTTTCCTGAGCAACAAGCCGTGGCTGATGCTGTGGCAGCAAAGCACCGCTGCTGCAATATGATCTACGTCGCCGGCCTCACCACAATGTGGCCGAAGTACGAAGGTGTTGAAACCGCGTTTTTTACGCCAGACGTTCAAGGAGGTCATGTTGGCGAATAAGTGATAGATCCAGTAAGTGTACGGTGGGTTTTGCTTGGTGTTCCACTCCTTCGGTGGAGGGTACTTTCGGTATAGTCGAGTTTCAACCTTGCTCTCATCGTCAACACTGTCAAAACCAATCACACGCTGGAGGAAAACGTGGAGCTTTGGGTTGCTTGAAGGGTCTTTGGTGACTTCGTAGAGCGGTCGGAAGATATTGACAATGATTTCTTCATACGTGTCCATTTGACCGCTGGCTTTATACATGCTGAAGAGTCTGGGGATCTGGATGAGCCATCGCACATTGTGTGAGACCAATTTGTTGTCAATGACCCAGGCAGAGAGCTTATCCCACTCATCAATGGATCTGCCGTAGATAGAGACCCGCCATTCGACGAATTGGTATTTGCTGGATTCCAAGTCGGAGATGACCTCCTTTGTGATTTCAGCGAGGTAGCGTCCTCTGATGTAATTGTCAGTTTTCAAAAAGATTTCTCGGAGCCTCGACTCTCCTATAGGATTGTATTTGAGGTTGAACTTGTCAAAGCGGTGGAACGAATCCGTGTGGGCCTACTTTCGCAATCAGTATGAGGACATCCCAGGAGGCCGGGACTGCAAAGTACCGACATACATGCATATCAAGAGTATCAATACTCAAATCATACGCAGTCAGGTTGATACTTTCAAAGACCTCCTTCAATGTCAATTCCTTGTTATCTCGAAACATCACAACCTCGTCCGGCGATTTCTTCATCTTACTCTTGATGAATCGCAGCAAATGCTTTTGATTCATGCACGCAGAATGATGTACATGTGTGTCAACTTTCCTGACGTTGTAAAAATCTCTGTGCGGCACCCTTTTACAGTCTGCCGTTTCTTGGTATGAATTGACGAGAAAGTAGAGATGGAACCTTCCCTCGAGGATATCTAGCTGCCTGAACGCAAAGCTTTTAGTGGGTCCATCAGAAGAGACATTCTGGACTTGTTCCATGTCCATGTAGAACTCTCGCAAGGTTGGAACTAACACAACAGGGCTAGCGATTCGCGCCAATTGACTGGTCTGGAAGATTTGGTAGATGCTGCCTTGGTCAAGCTTAAAGAAGGTATACTCATCCTTACCAGGCAACGGCAGGATATCCTGCATATCAAAGTCCTCTCCGATGTCTTGGCCTGGTTTCCTGTGCTTCACTGTGGACGACGTTGGGATCTGCTGCTGGTTTGGTTCTTTACCTTGAGAGCCACCGGGCAAAGGACTGGTCTGTGAACGGTCATGGTCGGCGGTCAAAATCTTGCTGCTGCTCAGACTGTTCGAATCAGAAGTCTGACTGGCTGGACGCGTTTTCCTATCATCCCAAGTGGGGTTTGGAGGCGGTGGATATATTCTCCAGTCGGAACTATCCTTGGGGTTGTCACCAGGACCCTGCAGTGACAATTTGATGTACTTGTGCCGCACATCCAAAACCCTCTTGATGTTGACTGAGATGGCACTGAGTTCCGGTGAGATGTCCGGACCTCGGGAATCACACTCTTCCATGACACTTTCCAGCTCAGTCTCATTTCCGATGGCTTCATCAACTTCGAGATGGCTATCGTCGAAGTGAACCTCGTCGTTTATACCGCGCAGTTCTGTGCTCATCAAGATTGGTGAATTGGCCATCTCCTCAGCATGCCTCCAGTTCCTGTCCCGGTGAGCATACCCTCGGCCACTGCGTCGCGATGCTGTGCTCGTCGTCCGACTAAGGCCTCCGTCACCATCCGCAGTTGAAGAGTAGGCCCTTGCCCTGGCGACGGGGTTGTAAGCCTCTGCATCCTGCTGCGACGTCTCTAACTGATGTCTCTGGAAGAACAACTTTGCTTCTGCGTGGCTGAGGGATTTCTCGGCGGCAGAATTATAGTACGCCGTCCTTATTTGGCGGTCATGGAGCTGACCATCTGCATCAGTGTTGTTGAGCGGTGTAATTGTTCCATTATCATGTTCCACATCTTCACCCAGACCACTATCCCCTGGGATGGAATTGTCACGAAGGCCAGCTCCGCCATCTTCTGCGTGATCTGCCTGCATCAGACTTGACACCGTCCAGCGGCGCTGTGTAATCTAAAAGGCGAGTCAGTCCTTTCTGTCACACGTCTTCGCGATCATAAAGGAACAGAGCTGCTCGTTACTGACCTGAAAGAGTGGAAATGCATCGAGTTTGTGATATTTCGACCATGATCATCGGCTTTCAGCCTTGGCGGACTAGGCGGGAAGTTTAAATTTCTCTGTGATTGGTCGCCTCACGAGAAATTCCTGACTTCCCTACGCTTCACCACTACTCTACTTATACTCGCATCATTGCGCCTGCGTGTTCCATCTCCAATCTTCTTCTTCTTCTTCTTCTTCTTCTCCTTCTTCTTCTTCTTCGCACTAATGTGTCCGTGTCTCTAATTCATTCGCATCACTCGCGCTATCCAAACTTGGTCTCCTATAGTGCCTTTGGGAAGACTCGGGATCTGTCTCGGGGCGACCATTTTCTCCACTACCCTCTTGTCCTGATCTGCAGGAACAGCTCTTTTCGTGTGTGCGAGCATCATCTCTTCTTGTCTCTCGTCTCTGTCGTTGCGGAATGGCGTATATCTAATTCCTGGAGAGGGGTCATCCCGCAGTACCTACTTACCATAGCACATCTCCACCTGCTAACGCCAGGCATGGCGTCATCCCCTAGAAGTACTGCATCTTCCGACCTGTACTCTCTCTCGGGAACATTTCTGCCAGAAGCTGCTCCCATTCCAAACGGCGTCAAGCATGAAGTCTCCCACAAGCGGAAGTGGGAAGAAGATTCAAAGTCTAACATTGCTTTGCAGAATAACGGAGAGAGTCCAAACTTTCTCCCAAGAAGTGACCGTCGTGTATCTTCAGAACAAGTCTCTTCCCCCATGCAGGCCGAAATCTACAAGGAGCACCTTTCCAGGATCAAGCGACCCAGAATTAACGGTTATAGTTTTGGAGCAGGAACAGACCTTTCTTGCACATCATCTGCGTTACCTGCTGCTCTCTGGCAGCATATTTTCTGTTATGTTCCTCCTGTCTTTCTTGGGCGTCTGATAAGCGTGAACCGCGCTTTCAATGCCTTTTTGACTCCTGGCAAAATGGAAGAGGATCCCATGCCGCTCTCCAATAGCGTTGTACAGCCACTTAAAGCAGAGTCCATCTGGGCCATTTCTCGGAGGAGGTACTGTCCCGGACTTCCGAGGCCTATCCGTGGGTTGAACGAGCTTGAAATGTGGAAATTACTCAGAGGAAACAGCTGCCAGATCTGTGAAAGCGTCAAATTTGATACTCCTTCAGCAAATCTACAGGACCCGTGGGAGTCTGGACCTGGTGATACCGGTGTCAGAATAGTCTGGCCTTTTGGTCTAAGGTGTTGCGGTCCGTGTTTGCGGGCGAATACTCAAAAGGTACTGGACTGTCGACGTCTTTCGCTAGTCCTAATACGACGTCGCAGACTGACTGTCGACAGGAAATGGATCTCTCCATGTCGTCGGATTGCCCGTTTTTCCTCTTGCAGGGGGTCCCTTTTGCTTTCATATCAGAAAAGTCTGACTACATTGGCCATAACGTCTTGCGAAGCATCGCAGCGCCACCTATGCTGCGCATGACAAAACATTATTACAAATCCGATATAGAGGGGATCAAGCGCCAATTTGAACTTGCAAAGGAGCTTGGTGTTGCATCCGCAGAAGAATGGACCAAGGGTCTGGCTCAACGAGGGCAGCAGTGCCTCGAGGACATCATCCGCTGGGAGCAGTGGGATTCCAAGGGTGGACTCAACAGTCTGACCTCGCGTCCGAATACCAAGGCAATGACGTCCAATGTCAAAGGCGAAACCCCTTCGGATCGATCCACTCCACTAAGCATAGCCCTCTCAACAAAGTCCGAGGGCGATCGGGCAAGTCCACTTGCACCTAGTGCATCCACACGTAAGCACACCCATGGTCACGCATAACCAGTCTACATCCAGTATCGAAGTCGGGTCACTAACCAGCCTGTCGTAGCATCATTTCAGTACCCCAAGAACCCAGCCGTCGCTGTCCAAGGCGGGGTGCACCACGGATCTCAGGGGGCCATCCATCAACCACGACCGGAGCGTAACATCAAGGATGTCATTGAAGCCAAAGCGTCTCGACGAGCGGAAATAGAGCGCCGCTGCGCAGTGATGGACCCTCCCTTGTTGCCCAGTGTATTGAAGCACATGGACTCCTTCCAAGCGGCCATGCAAATATCTCAGCCAATGACGGACCAGGCGTGGAACATACTCAGACCTCGTCTGCTTTCCCAGCTTCCCTATGCTGAACGTCGCGAGAAGGAGCAAGTGCAGCAAACCGAGATCCTTGCAGAGGAGTACAGACAACGGCGACAACAGGAAGCTCAATTGAAAGAGACCAAGGAGAACTTTGACCGCGAATGGGAGAACTATCAGGCTCCGGTCCGGCACCGGATTGGTGCCCTGGCTACTGAGATCATCGAGACCAGGTGGGCCGGAGGTAAAGCTGTCACGAAGGAATCGAGTCCTAAATTTGCGGCAGATGTTCTGCTGGATGTCCGCAAGCGGTTTTACGCTGCACTGGCACAGGAGGATGAAGCTGCTCTTGCCGCTGGTGATTCCATAAAAATTGACCCCCCCAACGGACCACCGACCAGAAGGCTGATTCTCGAGAATATGAAATGGCTGTTCGACACCAAGATCAAGCCGCTAACGGACCATTTCCAAAGAGAGCTTTTCCTTTGCAACGGTTGTGATGGCAATTTCAAATTTTACGGCTTTGAGGGTGTGATTCAGCACTATGCTGCAAAACACACCACCACGCTCAGTATGGGAAACATCGTGGTGCATTGGCGATCCGAGTGGCCCGAGCATCCTCCATTCAACCCCAATCCCAGTGTTGCCAAGACTAACTACTACAAGATCCCAACTCCAGCACCTCCTGTTCAAGTCCCGGGTGTTAGAGAGCCACGCGGACCAATCCCTTATGGCACCTTCGTTCAGCCCGCGGAGACAAGTGCTTCGGCCGGAGCATCGCAGTACCAAAACCCCCAATGTTCCACTGTTGGATACCAAAATCCGTACCCAGGCGCCCGTCAGGACGGGCCTCCCCAAGCGTTACCCGCACAATCTTACCCGCCTGCAAACTCGTCTCACACTGCTGCAGCTGGCTTCTCTGGAGCTCAGAATGGTTACGGAAGCAGTGCCGCCCCCTATAACCCGTTTCCTCCTGCACAGCAAGGCCAAGTAGCACAGTATAGCCCCCTTCCGGGTCACCATGCTTATCCAGCATTTCCACAAGGACAGCTTGGTACGATCCCGCAAGGTCACTTTCCCGAAGCCAATACGAACAGATATGGAGGTCCCCCGGCTGTAGCATATCCAGGCCACTTCCAAAAGGGACCTTTGACCACCCTTCCTCAAGTTCACCATTCTCCCGGTCAAGTATCTGATCTGTATCAGCGTCAAATGGACGAGATGGCGAAGCATGCTAAAGACGTTTTTACCGCCATTGGGGGGGTTAAAGATCTTCCAGGCAGCGTCCGGATCTACGTGGTTATTCAACACACTGTCACTAGATTCAAAGCCACTTTCCCCAATGAGCCCAGCGTGTCTATGTTCATCGATGGGCTTGATCATAATGCTGTGATGAGACCTGTCAGGAGTGTCAACGGGCTAGGCTGCAGGACATGTATGAGAAACGGCACAGGAGCCAAGCTGTACACGTTGCCCCATCTGGTCAACCACTTCAGAACGGCACACGTCGAGACGCCACAAATGCTTGGCTACCAACAAGCTCCAGAACTCGATTGGAAGCACGACATGATAGATTATCCTGACCTCTCGGTCATCTCCAAACTTCTCGGTGCCAGCGGTATGACCGATGCCAAACTCGGCTTGATAGCTTCTGTCTTTCCAGACGCATTTCCAACCCCCCTTCCAAATTTGAGGAGCCGAACCATTACGGGGCCACACCCTATGTACCGAAAGGGGCTTGACATGGATGCGAGAGGAGCCTCTGGACCATTATCGAATCCTTTGGCTGCCCTTTCATCTCATTATGGAGATCAATCCGGCGATCAGTCTTTCAATCCACCGCACAGTGCTTTTCGGCCCTTGTCACCAGGCCGCTCGTCCGAGCCTCCTGAACCTCCGGGGGAGGATGAATACGATCCACACAGACCTGCTTACTTGGGCAAGATTGTCAACATTGAGACTGGGTCCATACCGTCTCACGAACCTGTCCAACATTCGCCCTCACAAGATGGTCATCGGTACTTGTCCTACGCTCAGCAAGAAAAGCCTCGTTGTGCAATACCTCCACGGATGGATGACGAACCACCTCACCATAGTGTCGGCCCCTTTCGGCAGGAGATCAACGGGAATTATCCCAGAGACACTTACGAGCCATTTCGGAAAGTAACACAGCCTCGATCTCCCATATCGAACGCCATGTCTGGGTCGGGGCACCGTTTCCACCCGCATAGCGGGGTCCAAGCCAAAGCTTCACGACGAGACATCGTGAATGAGCGCGCTAGCTCTGTGGAATACCCGAGAAAAGACGATCATGGTCTTGAGGATGGGAGGCACAGCGAAGCCTTGAACTCTGTCAAGCGTGGAGCACAAGGCGTCTCCCCACCTCAGGCAATAGTTGCTGCGGACCGATTTCTCAGGACTCTGGCCCCAGAACCGGAGGATACTCGTCCTCATAAGCGCGTGTCCTTGGACTGTGACACAGAACGTGCTTTGCAAGCCACGTGGCTTAGCGAGCCACCATTCAAGCGTCAACAGCAGCAGTTCGGACAAGATGGCGCTTATGATCGGCGGTCGGGGGACGAGCTTCATGTCCAAAGGCACGAGAACGATGTTCTCGATGACCAGATGCACGCAGGAGGTCCTGTTGATCCAAGAAACGGTGGCCAAGCCACCGTTCTACCAAGATCGGGGTCTCTTACCCTGTACTATGACGATCTACCGCCAATGTCCCAAGTACCTCCCAAACTCGTCAGAACTGGCAGCAGTCCGTCTGTACGATACGCTCCGTACGAAGACTCTGAGCAAGTAATCGTCAACGATCGCCAAGACACGATGCCAAAAAGACCACGTAGCGGGAGCCACACTTACCATGGTTCCCGCATATCACACTATGCCAACCACCCAGTATCCCCGCAACGACCGCCGGCAGAGACAGCTCTCTACCGGCCCAGAAGTCCAGTGGAAGAAGACCGACGAGATGGTGCATATCAAGTTCGATCCCCGTCGTCACGTGTGGTGAACCGACCCCAAAGAATTCCTTACGAATATCCGACACAAACTCGTTATGAGTATATCGATGATCCCGGTGTTCCAAACGGGCATTATCAGCAGCGTGTTGAATACGTGCCGATCAGGTACGAGGATGCTGGACTCAGGGAGCCTGCTCGCTACGTGATTGCTCGACCAGTAGAGCAGATGGGCCCTGATTACGTGCGCTACGAGTCGAGCTATGCTGCGGAGCCACTTTACGAGCGAAATGGCCAGGTCTATGATACTCCTCAAAGAGCTTATCAAGATCCCTATAGCCGTGGGGCTTCATCTTTTGCGCAGAGCCACCAGTATTGAGTACTGGGACCGGAACGACGTCACTCGCAAGTTGGAAGAGACTATAATACGCGTTATGAACGACCAGGCGACTCGGCATAACCAGATGGGTCTAGCTAGATAGGAGGCTGATCCCTTCATTCAAAACCCTGGCGGTGAAATCTTTGACGTTTCTTCCTTGTGTCCTGAGATAATCTTTGGACACGCATTAGGGGCATGCAGTCCTTGGGAAGACCGTGTCAGCGGAAATGCAGTCTCAGTGTTGCCCTGCTACTGATCACGGAGGAAAGACCAATCATGTACAGTCGATGTTATCGCCAGCATTGTCTTTATTTCATGCCGGGGTCCACGGATGAATCCTTCTCCGTTCCTTGGCTTTACAAGAGAGCTCGATCCAAGCTCATTGTGTTGTTCGCGTCAAGCACGAGGAGACAATCCAAATGTACTTTGTCTAGTAACAACTCCTTCCATTACTGTCATTGTTGGCTAGATCGTCTCTACACTGTACATTATACATCCGAAGTCGCACCTTCGATCAGCTTGTGTGTTTGAGTGCAGCACATGAAACGGGAAATCATGATCGATTCCGTCCTGTTGTGAATAAATGTAGTCATTGGAATCAACCGCAGTGTAATGCTCACATGGGCAATGGCGTAATACTATATTGCTTATGAAGCTTTTCAAACACAGCATTATGCCATGCTGTAAACGCCTCTGACTTGGCTTCGATTTTACCTGTTAAGCGGCTAGGTGATTTGTCAAGTAGAACTGCTATATTAGAATTCTTGTGACGATACGATAGCAAGCTTCGGATTCTTGTAAAAAAAAAATGAAACATAAGATAGATTACCTTGTATGTTTGGTTACGAAACAGCCACACATGAGGTACCTGGTGCGTAGCGGTCTTGCTTCGACATGATACCGTCAAATCCAGCTTTTACTTTCAGTCCTGTGGAAATGATATGACAGATGCCTTCCACAGATCCTCCATGAAATTATTGTTCTTGCAGGTTTTCCTGAACACTAGAATACCACCGTTCCACAACTGCTAAAACATAAATATGGCAACCTTGAACCTGTCCACCAACGGTCCGGCCATAACGAAAAGCTACCAGTCCATCGTCAATAGCCCCCCTCCGTCTGGTAATCTCTCCAAGTCTCCAACCTATGGCCAATGGGCCGTCTACTCCGTCTCTGCTCCACTAGCCAATGCCTTTCAGCAAGAAATTGGTGGGAAGGAAAGCGTACTCAAAGTACAGAGTACTGGTGGTGGGTACTGCCTTCATGAAGACTGCAGTCACAGAAACTGATGCTGCAGCAGAGGGTGAGCTAGTTGACCTCATAGATGAATTTTCTGATGGCAGAGTCCAATTTGCATACGCAAAAGTCAAAGACCCCAATACAACGCTGCCAAAATCCGTTCTCATTTGTTGGTGTGGAGAAGGTGTGCCTGAGCGGACGAAGGGCTATTTCACCAGCCATCTGGCCGCTGTATCGAAATTGCTCCATGTAGGTAATAGTCACATCAAGTTAGCCAGCAAGAGCTGATGTTAACTGGACAGGGTTACCACGTCCAAGTGACCGCTCGCTCAGATCGCGACCTCACGCCCGAATCTATTGTTCAGAAAATTTCTGATGCATCGGGCTCCAAGTACTCTGGCAGTGAACCTGCCCAAAGCAGCAGTGGCCCTCCCCCTCCTATCTCCTCCAAACCGGCTTTTACACCGACGCGCAATAGTGGCGGTGGTGGTGCTGGTGAGGGCTTCAATCCTCTAGTCGCATCGCGGATACGTTCTAGTACGCCTAAAGACACGAGCACTGACGAAGATGGCTGGGGTCAGGATGCACCACCGGTCACTCGCACGCAGCTTGAGAAAGTGCAGTCATCGTATCGGCCGACCACAGTGAATATACGCGATTCGGATTCCCCGACGCCAAACGTCTCTCGATTCAATGGCACGGGGAGCAACGACAACACGTCCATAAACAGTGACGTTGTCAAGGGCGGCTATCAGCCTGTTGGAAAGGTGGACATTGCTGCTTTGCGAAGGCAAGCCCAAGAGAAGGGCAATTCTCATGATGACAGACCAAACGTCATTAGAGGGTCCTACGAGCCGGTAGGAAGAGTCGACATTGCCGCAATCAGAGCACGAGCACAGAAACCTGCAGAGGGCATCCCGTCACCTCCCAGCAGCATGTCTCCTGTGGCCACGGGAACCTCCGTCCGGAGCAGTGGACAGGACGAAGAACAGAAAACTATGGTAGATCGGCCCGCGCCATTCTCAAGTCCTGAGCGTCTCACGTCTCTGCCCAAGCCTAAGGCTGCCAATCGCTTTGGGTCTGGTACTGGTACGTTCGCAGGGACTAAGGCTCCGGCACCTGGCGGATTCAGCTTAGAATCGAAAACCACTCTTGCTGCAACGCCCGTCGGTGCCGGTAGGACCTTCGCTGACCAGGGGGGAAAGACACCAGCTCAAGTATGGGCCGAAAAGAAAGCACGCGAGCGAGGCTTGAGCGGCGCAAGTGACAATCCTCCGTCGGCCGTTGGACGGTCTGCATCACATGTTGCGGATCAGAACTCCGGTGAGTGGAAGAGCGGGTACGGAGGGAAGAGCTGGGCCCCTGTGCAGATAAGTCGAACGAGACAGTCTTCGAGTAGCTTGATTCAGCAACGGACAGAACAGGACAGCCAGGAGGAAGTCCCAACCTCTCCAATTGGTAGCGTTGAAGCGATTCGAGAACGCTTTAGAGGTGCACCTCCAATGGGGGCCTCGAATGTGGGCTCGGTGGGTCCAGATTCCAGTCCACCACCACTGGAAACGTCCAGTAAGCCCAACGCAGGCCATGGCATCCCGATTCCAGTACTACCAACCCGACCCTCTAATAATCAGCAAGACGAGGAACGGGAAGTAGCACCACAAATGCCCACCCCACCTGCGCAGCCTGCGAGGAGTCCCACTCCACCCACGCCGCCTAGATCAGATCCAGGATCTCCTATCCGAGTTGCCATGCCTGTCAGCCGAGACCATACAGAGCTGGAGGTTCAAGACGCACGACACGAGCAGTTCTCACCTCCACCAGCAATGCCCGCTCGCTCCCTCGCTCACACCATTCCACAAGAGGAAGACCTTATGGATGAGCCAACCGGGCATGATCCTGCTCGCGCTGCGGGCGAAGCTGCCGCTGCCGCATCCTTTGGTCATGCAGCAGTTGAGTCTGCACAACCCAGAGCTCATGAAAGCGGAAGGCGTGCGCTGGTGCAGTATGACTACGATAAGGCCGAAGACAATGAATTGGAATTGAAAGAAGGCGAGTATATTACCAGTATCGAGCTGGTTGACGACGATTGGTGGATGGGGCGGAATCCACGTGGTGAGACAGGGCTTTTCCCAAGCAACTACGTAGAGCTCATAGAAGACGAGGGAGACCGTGATAGACAGGCTACCTCACAAGCTGCAGCTGAGGTCGAAGCTAAGCAACATGCTGCTAGTGCTACTGAGTCCATTAAGGGATTTACGGCTACGGCACTGTATGAGTACGAGGCTGCAGAGGGAAATGAGCTAAGCTTCCCCGAGGACGCGAAGATCACAGGAGTGGTGAGTCGCAATCCGCCGAAGAGAGTTCATCGAAAGCTGACTGAGCTTGGCAGGAGTTTCCAGACGAAGACTGGTGGTCTGGCGAGTACGGAGGTCACCATGGTCTTTTCCCTGCCAACTATGTGCAGCTGGATGAATGATGCAAAGAAGGCCAATTCTCAGAAAAGCAACTGATTGTGTGGCAACTGTTTATGTATTTGCACAATTCATTCCAGGCGGCACCTTGTACTTTCAACGTGAATTGGAGCAAAGTAAGAGAACTGGTTCATAGAAGGATACGCAGCTGTGCTACGCCAAGTCATCGAACGGAAACGGAGTTTGTGGATATAGGCCCAGGCCGTATCCGAAATTATACTGCGGCCATATGTACACTTATTTGAAGAGATTCGTTCTCCGCCTATATGCACTAAATACGTCCGTCTTCCAAAGGCTAGAGAGTCATGAGCGTCTGCTGATGATCTGGCAGTAATCTTACCAAAAACCCATAGAATCAAGAATCTTCAAATACAGGAACGACTTCGAGCCTCGAAATAATATCAATCATTTCATTAATATTGGCGAGTTCTGTCAAAATATACTCGTATTCACCCGGAAATGCATCTCACTAGGAAATGCATAGGGCTAGCCCTACAGACTTAGAATCCTATTCCTTTACTTATATAAGTATAATAATATAAAGCTATTTAAAAAAGTCTAAAGTTTAGTTTAATATTTATTTAAAGACTTTAAAATCTCTAAAAACGATTAAGAATTAATTAATTTAGTATTAGACAAAGTATTTTACCTATTTTCGGGGTATTCTAGGGGACCCTGGGCCCCGGAAGAAGCACCTAAAGAGACCTTAAATCTTATTATAAGATAGCGACTCTCTAGCTATAAAGTAGTTTAATACTAACTTAGTTAATTCTTAACCGATTCTTATAATTCTTAGATATATAAATAAATATTAAACTAAATATTTAGAGTTTTTTTGTAGTATTATATTATATTACTTATATAAGTAAAGAAATAGGATTCTAAGTCTATAGAGCTAGCCCTATACATTTCCTGGTAAGATGCATTTCCGAGTGAATACGAGTAAGGTAGAATACTTATCTTAGCGGCAGGTTATGAGTTAACAGAATGATAACTATACCGTAGTAATAAAAGTAACTGCCTAGAGGCGGTAACTAAGTAATAAACTAAGATACCGTTAATATATACTTACGTTATTATTATCTTATCGTAATTTTTATAAATTAGTATTATTACTATATTAATTTAGATTTAGATATATTTAAAAGTAAAAAACGAATAAGATTTACTACTATTTAGTTACCGTTAACTATTAGAATACTATTATAATAAGTAGACTATTTAAATACCGTTAATTAAGATAGAAGTAGTAGAATACTACTAAGCTAAGTACTCGAAAGTTCTAATCTTAAGAAATCTTAACGCTTTTTAGAAATTAAGGGTAAAAATAAGCGATTTAGATAATTTTCTTATAGAGACGACTTCTAAATACTTACGTCTATATAGTATAAAGTCTATAGTATATAGTATAAGAGTCGTAAGTTAGAGTAATTCTAATTAAAAGATTATCGAGGCTATATTGAATCTAAGATTACGCTAGATTAGTATATTAAAGCTAATTAATCTATATCTATAAATATTCTAAGACGTATTAATAGCTTAAAATATTTAAAATATATAATATATATTATCTATTACTATTAAATAGCGATATAAACTTAAAAAAGCGTTATAAAAAGTTAATAATAGTAGTATAATATTATTACGATACTAGATTCTAAATTAAAGTCGCTAAAGTAGTTATATTATTCTAAGTATATCGCGTAAAAAAGTATAATCTATCTTATCTTATATTATATAATATAAGCGTAGCTTAGTATTCTATATTTCTATTTAATTCTAATACTCTTCTTTATATATATTACGAACGTACTTTAGGAATTAGGTATTTATAACTATATATTAGATTTCTAGCTATATATTAAGTCTATAGAGTATTTATTAGTTATTATTATATTTCTATTAATATATAGACTAGTAGAGATTTCTTTTATTATTTAAGTATTCTTTTTTTATACTATATTTACTTCTTATTTAGTTATCTTATTTAATTTATCTCTATTAGACTTAACTCTAAGTACGATTCTAATACTATAACTAGATTACTTATTCTTTTATTTATATTAATAAGTAAATAGTAAAAGAAAATTATTATCGAGATTATTATAAAGATATTTTAATATTAAATTATTAAGTATCTAGATATAATTTATCTATAGATAAAATAAACTATTTATAATTAAAACTTATTAATTATAAGAAAAACCTCTTATAAGAAGATATTATTATATATATATAAGTATCTTAGTATTTATATAAATAACTCTCTAATAAAGAAATAAACTCTATTAAGAAATAAAAAAGAAAGATATAGAAAATTACTAATAAATAGAGTCTACTATCTTTAATATCTTTAAAGTAGTTTTTAATTAATAATTTAAAATATAAAAGTTTTAATATCTTTAAGAGTACTTTAAATTTAACTTTAAAATTAGCTCTTTCTTTACTTTATATCTAACTCTATCTAGATATTTTTTTTTAAGTAGTTAAAAAACTATCTTATTAAGTTATTATTATTTAAAAGAATATTATTTAAATTATTACTAATCTTTAAGATATCTTAAACGACTAAAAAATAAGTATATTAGATAATAATAATATAATATAAAATACTAAAAAATTAGAAGATAAGACTACTTTACTTAATATAATAAAACTTTAAGAGTCTTTTAAAGATATTTAAAAAGAAGCTAATAGTCTTTTAAAGTAAATAAAAGAATAAAGAGTTTTAATAATTTTAAAAAATAAAAGAAATCTTAATCTTAAAATAGACTTATAGAATATTAACTTCTTTAAAGAATTAACTTAGTTAGTAGTAAAAGATATAATTCTTATATTAAAAATAATTTAAATCTTATATAAAAAATAAGATATAGAGATTTATAATATCTATTAATTAAATTAACATAGTATAGTAATTAGTTATTATAAAAAGAAATATATAGTAGATAAGACTAAAATTCTTAAACTTAAATAAGTTTAAGAAATATATAAAATTTAAGAAGAAGAGTTTAATTAATTTTAAAACTAACTAATAATCTTAAAATAAGAAAATAAAGATTTTAAGAAAATATAGAGAATATAGTTTTAATAAAAGATTATAAAGATTATAAAATTAATAAAGATCTCTAATTCTTCTATCTTTATAAATAATAATAACTCTATATAGAATAAGTAGTACGTTAAGATAATTAAAAAGCTTATTATTAATAATAATTACTTTTTTATTAAGTTAGCTAAGATTATTTATACTCTAAATTATATTAATAAGAACGTTAATAAAGTAATTTATAATTAATAATATAAAAATACTTTTAATCTTTATTAAACTCTTAAAGATATCTTTAATTACTTAGAAGAATTATTTAAAGATTAATATTATAAAGTTATTATAAAATAAGAATATAATAACTTAGTAATAATTATAAAAGATAGCTTTTAATTCTTCTTTTATAATTTTACTTAATTAGCTAATATTTTAGACTATAGTCTTAATAATTATTATATTATTTTATTAATAAAAAGAAAGCTTTCTATTTATCTTAAAAATTATTTAATAGATAAAATATTTATTATTATAAAAAAGTATTAAGATTATCTCTATTATCTAAATAATAATTAGCGAGCGAACTAAAAGAATAAAGTTAAATTTAAAAAGATAAAAAAGATTTTTTAAATAATATTTATCTCTAATTAATATATTATTATAATATTAATAACGCTAGTTTTAATAATTTCTTATATAGTAATAATCTTTACTTAGATCTCTCTTTAACTTAGTTTTAATAAGAATTATTAAACTTATAAAAAAGTAAATTATTTATTAAATTAATATTTTTTTAATATATTTTAAATTATTTTTAAATATATAATTTAGTTAGCTATCTAAAGTACTAAAATCTATAAAGTTAAAATTAATAAAATCTTAAATAAAGAAAAAGATCTTAATATTAATTAAATATTTTTTAATTAATATATATAAAAGGCTTATTTAGGTTTATATTAAAATATCTTAATTTTATATATATAGTTAATTATAAATTTAGTCGTTCTATACTTTTAGAAAAGATATACTTATTTAGCTCGCTAGATCTTTTAAATCTTCTTATTAATATTTTTTATATAACGTTCTTATACCTTTAATAACTTTTATCTCTTAGTATATAATTAACTAAAATTTTTAGAAATTATAAATCTTATTATACGCTTTCTAATAAATTAATAAGCGCTAAATTTAGTCTTATATTAATAGATTATAATTAAATTAAAAGTTAGAGTCTATTTAGTTAATTACTTACTTAGCGTCTTAGTATAAATAAATAATTATCGCGCGTTTAATTCTTTCTTATAAATTTAATATCTAGCTAGGTATCTAATAATCTACTTATTATTCGAGAAGAAGGCTATAGAGAAGGAAGGTAGCTATACTAATAAGAATAAGTTATTTATAATAAAAATATAACCTTACTCTCTATCCTCTTATAAGAAAACTAACGTGTTAGCTAGATACTAAATTATTAGTTAGATACCTAGTAATCTACTTAGTAATTAAGAAGAAGACTATAGAGAAGAAAGATAACTATACTAGTAAGAATATAGCTATCTATAGTAAGAATATAATCTCGCTCTCTATTCTTTTATAGTAAATTAACGCGTTAGCTAGATACTTAGTAATCTACTTAGTAATTAAGAAGAAGGCTATAAAGAAGAAAGATAGCTATACTAGTAAAAATATAGCTATCTATAATAAGAATATAATCTCGCTCTCTATCCTCTTATAGTAAATTAACGCGTTAGTTAGATATCTAGTAATTTACTTAATAATTAAAAAAAAGATTATAAAGAAGAAAGATAACTATATTAGTAAAAATATAATTATTTATAATAAGAATATAATCTCGCTCTCTATTCTCTTATAGTAAATTAATATATTAGTTAGATACTTAGTAATTTATTTAATTAAATATATATTTCTTTCTTAATTAAAATCTAAATTAATACGATATTATAGAGAAATTAATTAAAAACTAAATTATTATTAGTAGAAACGCGATCTTACTCTTTAATATTCTATATTAAGAGGAAGTCTATAAGTTACGATTTATTAGAAGTACTTATTAGAGCACTTAATAGAGTACTTAATAAAGTACTTAATAAAGTACTTATTAAAGTACTTATTAGAAGCTAATAAGTACTTATTAAAATACTCGATAGAATACTTAATAAAGTATTTAATAAAGTACTTATTAAAAGTTAATAAGTACTTATTAAAGTATTTAATAAAGTATTTATTAAAGTAGAGAAAGATTATTACTTATATTTAAATTTAGCTCTATTTAATTAATTCTTTTTAAGTACTTATAAAGTATTTAATATATATATATTTCTTTAATTATAATAGAAGAGTAAATACTATTTATATCTAAATTTAGCTCTATTTAGTAGAATCTTTTTAATAGCTAATAGTTTAAATTAACTTCTATAAATTTAATTTATAGATCTATACTTATAATAATATAAAAAACTAGCTACTTTTATTAAAAGTATAGTAAAAGTTAATAAAGTATATTTTATAAATAATTTAAAGAATCTATATATATATTATCTCTTTTTAGTAAACGCTAAGCTCTCTTTTTAATAAAAAATAATCTTATTAAAAGCTCTTATTAACTCTAAATATATTAAAGTATATTATATTATTAATATTAAATACGTCTTAAAAGTCTATTAAGTATTAAATATAATAATAAGATCTATTACTTTTAGATTATTAAAAGAATATAATAGTAAATTAGTAAAGAATTTTATTATATAGATAATTTATCTATATCTTTTTATTAATAGTTATAAAAAAAATATAGTACTACTTCTTTTAATATTATTAAATTAATATTATCTTATTATTAAAAAGTTTTAGATAAATAAATATTAAGTTCTTTTAAATTATTAGTAGAATAAGCTACTTTTTTAATCTAATTATTATAATTATAATAATACTAGATCTATAGATTTTAATAAATTATTTAATCTTTCTTTAAAGCTATCTTTATTTTCTAAAAAAAAGTAGATATCTTTTAGATTTATATATTAAAATAAAAAAAAAGAATTAGATTCTTAAAAAAAAAAAATTAAAAAAGTAAAATAAAGATTTTTTAATATTAAAATTTTTTATTAACTTTAATATTAATATTTATACTATTAAAGCTATTCTTTATCTTATACTTTATAAGAATAAGAATATTAAGATATTTTTATTAAACTATATTAAGATTACTAATATCTTCGCTAAGTATAAGGCTCGCTAGTTCGACTTTATTTAAGTTACTGTTCGGGCCTTCTAATAAGATTAAAAATCGTTAATTAGCTATTATATAACGGTTATCTTCTAGTTCTAGTTAGTTAACAATTATATAATAGTTGTAAAACGATTATAAAACGGTTGTATAATAATTAATAATACGATTACGTAATTATTTAAATAGAACTATATAAATAGAATAGGCTATAAATTCTTTAAGTCCCGCAGCTATCCTAGCTACCCTAGCTACTATAGCTATAGAGATCTCTCTATCGTATGCTAGCTACGCAGCCATCCTAGCCACTGCAGCCTAGTTATTGTAGTCATCCTAGCTAGAGATCTCTCCATCGTATGCTAGCTATATAGTTACGAATGTAGCTATTCTAGTCATCCTAGCCACTGCAGCCATAGAGATCTCTCCATCGCATGTCAGCTACGCAGCTATCCTAGCCACTGCAGCCTAGTCATTACAGTTATCCTAGCTAGAGATCTCTCTATCGCATGCTAGCTATATAGCCACGAATGCAGCTATTCTAGCCATCCTAGTTACTGCAGCTATAGAGATCTCTCTATCGCATGCCAGCTACGTAGCCATCCTAGCCACTGCAGCTATAGAGATCTCTCCATCGCATGCTAGCTATATAGTCACGAATGCAGCTATCCTAGCCATCCTAGCCACTGCAGCTATAGAGATCTCTCTATCCCTGCAGTGACTAGAATAGCTGGAATAACTACGTGGCTGGCATGCGATGGAGAGATCTCTAGCTAGGATGGCTGTAATGACTAGGCTGCAGTGGCTAGGATAGCTACATTCGTGGCTGTATAGCTAGTATACGTTGGAGAGATCTCTATGGCTGTAGTAGCTAGGATGGCTAGGATGGCTGCATTCGTGGCTGCGTGACTAGTATATAATGAAGAGATCTCTATAAACGATTAATAAACGGCTTAATAAACGGCTTAATAAACGATTAATAAATAATTAATAAACGATTATTAAACGGTTATATATAGGTTGTATAATGATTATAGAACGGTTATAGAACGATTATAAAATAATTATAGTTCTAAATACGAAAACCGTTAGAGGTTCTAAGGAAGTAGTTAAAAGTATACGAAGATTATATACTAGTTACGCTACGGTTCAGTACTAATTATATACTAGCTAGGTACCTATCTCGCTACCTAAATTTTCTAGCAATTAAACTTTGCGGATAGCTAGAATAGTAGTAAGATAATTATTTTAAGTCTTAAAGAAATACTTTAAAAATTATCTTCTAAATACTATAAATTTATAAATATCTTTAATTATTTTAAGATAAATTAATTATCTTTATATCGTTTATATAATATAAAGATTAAGCTTAATATATTTAGATTAAATATTAATTTATTTTAAAGTAGAATCTATTTTCTCTTATTATATAAATTTTAAAAAGTTAAAAAGTATTTAAATAAATATCTTAATAAGAGCTTTATTATATTTAATTAAATATTATTCTTATTATTAATTTTTTTTTATAAAGAAGCTAAATAGAGATCTATACTTTAATATTAACTATTAAAGACTTAATTAATTTATTAAAAAGAATAAGTACTTAATTCTACTTATTAATAAGATATTTAATTAAGTACAAGATTATAAATATCTTATATAACTTAATATTATTATTATATTTAATAAGATTTATATATATTCTAAGAGTAAGAACTATATTATATTTATTATATTTCTTAAAGTATAT
>JAEUBB010000199.1:47624-59685 GCA_018257885.1 Parmelia sp. 050094 | reverse complement strand
TGCATGTCTCTACGACGTTTTCCGTGGAAGATGCCCCGCGTGACGGACAATTCTTATAAGCTCTTCGTCTCAACGCCTTCAGCGGGAGCTCCATCCACTGAGGTCACGGCGAAGGACCGGTCAAAGTCTGCAACAGACATCGCACCTGCGAATGCAGACGAGCGCCGAAGCTCTGCGCCCACTCCTCATCATCATCATCATCATCACGACCAGACTGGAGCGAATTCTGAAATCAAGGATGGTACTCATGAATCCACAACTCCAGGGCCACGAATTGACCCTCCCAAAGACAATGTTATCAAAGGGCCTTGGCGTCTACTTCGTTTGTTACCTAGAGAAACAAGAAGTATAATGGGTAAAATGCTTCAGGTCAATCCTAAAAATCGAGCGACGTTGGAAAATATGATGGCCGATCCATGGATATCGAATACACCAGTCTGCCGACAGATTGAGGGAGGAAAGGTCATTAAAGCTCGCGGTCACGAGCATACATTAGAACCAGGCGCTCCAGCACCCAGTCAGAAATGATAAGCTCTCGCCACGACTGCTTTAGGCTCCGAATATCGGATGTCGATGGTTCACTGTGAGAAATGCACCGACCTTGAACCAAGGATATTGGTGCTGGTAATCGAGGGTGGGCCTTTTGAAACAGGGATTTTTTGGAGTTCGATGGAACAAAGTCCATGCCTGAGCGATGATTTATGAGCACGTTGCTACTTGTGTTTCAGCTGCTAGCGTTCTATCGCAGCCTCGTGTATAGCATGTTATGATGTTGNATAGAATGGGGTGCCTGTAGACGTCTGAGTACGTCGTTTAAATGCATTCCCCCAGCTGCTATGATATTCACACGCGCTGAACGACGATGTCCATGCTTTGGCACAATCAATGCTAAATATCGACCAGCGCTATTGTGACTACTCCTTTTATCTAGCTTCATTCTTGCATACCAACCTCCCAAAAATGGAGCAGTCCCTTCGAATCCAGCCACTCGGGGATACTTTTTGCTTATCTCCGAAAATTGCGGCGGCATGCTCAACACCACACGCGTTTAACCCTAGCGAATGAAGAAATTCCCTGTATGGTTCGATAATTCCAGGTCTACATGCAGAAAATCACCATAGATGGCGCGCAAGGCCCGCCAACGGATCAGTTATGGTCAGCGCTCTTCACGAACACGGCAGGAAATCAAGCTTACATACTGTGTTAGTGCTACCTTTGGCAAACTCACCTGGTGGACACCGTCTGGGGGTCAATGGCCTCGCTATAGATGCAGATCGTTCAATTCTGTGAGTAAATACTACACCGACTAGTCTTGGTCGGATCGCTGACAGTCTGACAGTTACTCGGGAGGTCGAGATGGTTTGATATGCGCGTGGGATCTCGGCCTCGATCTACAATCCGATAATTACGATAATGAGAACCCATTCACATCTCCCGAAGATGCTTCCGCAAGCTCGCCCAAGAAATCAAAATCATCGTCCTTCGGCAAGCAAGTGCAAGCCCACACCCACTGGGTCAACGACATCCTTCTCGCTCAGAGCAACTCCGCTTTGGTCTCAGCGTCTTCAGATATCACAGTAAAGGTGTGGCGACCGCATTCTGAGGACAACCAAATACCAGAAACTATTGGACTGCACAGCGATTACGTCAAATGTCTCGCTTCGCCAGCAGCACACTCGGACTGGGTGGCATCTGGCGGGTTAGATCACAAAATCAAATTATGGGATCTCAATGGTGGGGGAGAAAAGTTGCATATCGACCTCGGAGAGAATGAAGCCAAGGGTTCAGTTTATGCATTGAGTGTGAAGGGTTCAGTCATGGCCAGTGGAGGTCCAGAAAGCATCGTGAGGTTATGGGATCCAAAGTCCGGAAAGCGTATTACAAATTTTGTGGGCCATACAGACAACATAAGAGACATTCTGATAAACCAGGATGGCGATACGGTCATGACGGCCTCTTCAGATCAATCCATCAAAGCTTGGTCCATTACTGCGGGTAGATGCATGTATACTCTGACGATGCACAACGATAGCGTTTGGTCACTCTATTCTGACCATCCTCAACTATCTCTCTTCTACTCTAGTGATCGATCTGGATTAGTCGTCAAGACGGACGTTCGAGACTGTCCTGACATGGACGAGGGTCTGTCTTTGGCCGTGGCTCAAGAACATGACGGCGTTGCCAAAGTGGTTGTTGCTGGAAACTACTTCTGGACAGCAACCTCTAGCTCGAGTATCAATCGGTGGCATGATGTGGATACTAGAATGGAAGTTCAATCTCAAGAATCAGTACGGCAGCAACGAGGTCCTAGTATAGCGTCTCGTCCCAAGATTCCTCCGCCTCCCACCAAAGAAGAGCCTACCGTAAATGGCGTCACAAAATCGAAAATTCCACTTTCCTCTGTCTTGCGAATATCCAGCAACGCGGCGTATCCAGGCCAAAGGCCTAGGGACATGGAAGTATCGACGATATACTCCGGAACAAGTGCAAGGAAAATGTCCGAAGCAGTCGTGGATCCAGACCTCGGAGTCATAGTTCCATTTCATGATCTGCCCGAAGAGACTATTGAAGGTCAAAACGGATTGATCAAACATGTGATGCTAAATGATAGAAGGAGGGTCCTGACGCTGGATACCGCGGGCGAAGTGACGATGTGGGATCTTTTAAGATGTATACCGATCAAAACGTTCGGCAAAAGACATTTGGAAGATGTTATGCCCGAGGTTAATACGACCGAGAGCGTTGCAAACTGGTGCGGTGTAGATACAAGGACTGGAAGACTGGCATGCATTCTCGAAGAGAACTACTGTTTTGATGCAGAAATGTATGCCGACGAACTGGACGTTGGAAATGCTCACGAATTCAGAGATGACCAGCGCATAAACCTGGGGAAATGGATACTCCGCTTCCTGTTTGACAAGCTCATTATTGAAGAGACCGAGCGTGATGTCAAATTCCGCGAAGACTTAATGGCAAATGCGTCAAAGCCTTCGAGTTTGCGCAAGGAAGATGCCCCGTCCTCTATACAGCTTCCTGTCATTCCGTCCCCAAGCTTCATGAGCACAGACGATAGCATGATTACTCCACGGCCTACAATCGTGACGGACGGCATCACGCGTCCCCCGAACACCCCTGGACTGGCCATCGGAGCAGCGACCCCCCACATCAATGGCGTAAGCAGTACATTCGGGCCAAATCGGCCAGCTACGGCGGAGGAAGGTACAACGTTAGAGAATCGAAGCTCACAACAGAGCCAGCCCCGGATCTCTGGCGACCGAACGAATGATTACTTCTCAACCAATGTTCAGGCCAAGAGCCCAGTCGAAGGTCAGTCGAAAGGCTCCGTGACTCCTGTAGACATATCCCTCGAAGCAGCTACATCATCGCCCGTTGACGCAGACAAAGAAGAAAAATCCAGCTCGCTATTTGGCAAGAAATTTCGTATGAATTTCCCAAAGAAGTTGGGCCGCACATCACAGGATGTTAAGCCTGCAGTCGTAGATGAAAGGTCGGAAGAATCTGATAAGTCCGAAGAGAAAGAGGATAGGACTGTTCAAGACAACTTCTTCGGGACGATACAAAGGATTAGATATGACTACGAGGAACGCATAGAGCGGGGACCGTCCCCAAGTCTTGCGTCTGGAATTACGCCAAGCTCATTGAACGAAACGCCTTTGCTTCAGCCCCCGCCGTTTACGACAGTGATTATTCAAGAGGACCGACCCGATTCAGGGGGTGTCGCGGATTTATACAGAGGGACTATCAACTCTGTTGGCAGCGATGCTGATCTGATTGAGAGGGCCGGGCCAATGTGGCTGGGTGATCTTTTACTGAAGGTACATTGTGATCGTACTGCCGATTTCTTAGGTCTGCTAACAAATGCAGAACCATATGCCTGGTAAAGAGATTCCCAAGGTGTCGTTCGTGCTACTGCCATATCACGACGTACTTCCTAGCATTGCCAGTCCCGATGGGTACTTTTCCTCTTTTCTAAGACTCACGCTTGAATACTAAATGCTATCAGCAATTCCCGCCTGAATGCAAATCGCATGCTTCGCGCCAAAAAGGTCCTAGCCTATGTAGCAGAACGTATAGAGAATCCGTCGGAGCAACCGAATCCTGAGGTAGTCAAGCCAGAAGACTATCTGGAGCTATACTGTCAGGATCAGATCGTTCCACACAACACTACATTAGCCACTCTGCGAGCTCACATATGGAAAGCTGGTGGAGATGTTATATTGTACTATAAGTCTAATGGGAGAAGGCCGGAGCTTGAGGAGAGAGAAAGGATTAGGAAGGCGAAGACTGCTGCCGATGAGGCCCTAGCGGGGACCGCGAAGACTGGGCCGGTCCTTCATAGTTGATTGGGTCAAGTGATGTGCGTGCAATTACTTGGATACCGCCTCACTATCTTGTGTATATTATCATTAAAAGATAGACATCGGCCAAATACAATAGAATGTGTATATGAAGGCATTTTCAGGGTCTCATCACTGCAATGTTTCTCGCTAAAACACTCTTGCAGTACCTTATCAGGGCTCACTCATTGCATTGTATGCCCATTGGTAACTACCTAAAAAGACAGCACCTCCAGCACTTATCCACAGCACTCTGGGACCAATTCCCGCAAAGAAAGCTTTCGGGCCTGATTCGCTTAAAATTCTCATCAGCAACACTCCAGCCTTCTCTCTCTCCCTCGCCAACATCAGCCTCGTCTTCAAAACATCCAACGGCGTCGTCACCCCAGCGGCTGCAGCCCCTGCCACACTCCCAAAGACACCGCTCTCCACGGCCGTGATACTCTCCGTCCCCGTCTTCCTCCTCCGCCACTCCTTCAATGCCTCCCACAACGGANAACAGTAACCCCCCACCCCCGATACATCTCCCTCCATACCCCCACGACACCAATATCCCTCCTCTGCCCCAAAATGAACCTCAATGCCGCCAGGGAGCTCTGCTGCTGTTTGGCTTGCGCCCTTTGTTTCACCACCTCCGTCGGCACCCTGACCGCACAAGCGGCCACTTCACCCACACTGGCTGCGGCCATGTGTTCAATGGGTTCGCTCCAGTCCCCCATCCACTTCTTCCCTTCTCCGGTTTCGCGCGCTCGTTTCAGGAGTGACTTTAGGGACTCATAGCTCAAGAAGAAAAGAGCGGCGCCCGGGGCAGAGCCAATGACTGCGGAGCCGACGCCGGCATATATGCCGCGGAAACCGCCGGATTGGTAAAAGCCCGTGGAGGATTGGAGGCGGGTTTTTAGGGTGTCGATGGGGTAAAGGGAGAGGTCGACTGTTGTCCCTGCTAAGGCGCCTGCCTATGAATGTCAGATAAATCAAGTATAGTGAGTGATTCTGGGGGAGAATGGAAAAGTGAGGCTCACGAGGAGGGCACGCGCGAAAGGGCTTTCAACTTTCGATTCCATGCTTCGCGTTCCGTTCTGAAGCCAGCGTGTCTTCAGCTAGAGGCACCAGGGCTCGTAGAAGTACAGAAAAACGCACGCATGTTATACTGTATCATTGCGAACACAGTGTATATGTGAATTTCAATACTGGTGAAGAGAGAAGATGCCTTGGCCTCAGCCTTATGGATATTAGTCTTGGCACTAAGCTCTCTTACGATGCCTTTAATTGTTCGTTAATAGCATCATGGTGGTTGTAGAGTGATGCCTGACCTGGGCTCCAAAGTCTTCCGGCCTTGTCCAATCAGTGTCGCTGAGTTTTACAATGTCTTCGCGCCATTATGCACCATATCCAAGGGCCAAGTGCCGGGACGAGCTAAGCCCAGAATCGGTATCTCCTTCCCCCTTTTGTCATTAGCAAAGCCTCTGATGGCCAGTAGGCATCGCGGTCAGTGGGGGCGTGGATTCTATGGCTTTGGCTGCTCTCTGCAGTTCTCTCACAAATCATCCACCCGCAAAGCGACGCTATGATTTTCAATTTAGGGCCTTCATTATTGATCACAAAGCTCGAGAAGGAAGCTCTGACGAAGTAGAACGAGTCCGAAATAGACTTTACAAAATGAGTACAGCTCCTTGACTGACCCAAATGCCCATCTATTGACTTGCAAGGTTTGGATGCTGTTATCAGTAGCTTAACGTGGCCCCGTTCAATTTCACCTCTGGATCTACCAGATTTTGAGACGCAAGCGCGACGTCTTCGCTACCAAGCCCTGGGGGATGCATGTCGCGAATACAATACCCAGTATCTTCTGCTAGCTCATCACAATGACGATCAGGCTGAAACGGTCTTGATGCGGCTGGCTTCTGGGCACAAGGGTCTTGGATTGCAAGGGATGCGATCCAAGGCAGACATACCTGAATGCTGGGGAGCGCACGGTGTTCATCAGAGTGGTCAGAGGGATCTGGCCGCTTCAGAGCTCTGTAGGGAGGAATTAAAAGACCCATTATCTCCAAAAGCACAAACTTTAAGGCGGATACTTGCGAGACCCGATATTTTCGAGAAAGGTGGAGTCAGAACCTTGAGACCACTATTGAACTTCAGTAAGGAACGACTTATCGAGACGTGTCGCGCTCAAGCTGTGCAATGGGAAGAGGACAAGACCAACGAGGATACATGGAGAACTCCTCGGAACAACATCCGGGCGCTTCTGCGTGGTACAAAGCTTCCACAAGCTCTGCAGAAAAATTCAGTGCTTCAATTGGCAGAGCGACTAACTGAGTTCTATCTCAAGATAGACTCTATGGTCATGAAGCTTATGGCTTGCTGCGAAATACTACTTCTCGATGTACGCTGCGGCGCATTGATTATTCGATTTCCTGGCAGTCTTCCAAAAATGGGACGGGAAGACGCTCCTTCGGTAGGTATGGGGATATCTAGGCTCATAACTCTTTTGCTCTTGCAAAAATTCGTGCACAAGGTTAGCCCGAATGAAGAATTATCGTTGCAAAGCTTAGAACAAGCTGCCGTGTCGATCTTCCCAGACCTCATTGACACAGAGACCGCTGCCGACGAAACGCCTCAGCCTACGACTTTTACCGGTGGCGGTGTTCAATTCCAGCGGCTTGATTCTCCACTGGAAGCGCCGCTGTCAGAGTTGGATCCAGCAAATCTGGGCCATTGGAAGGATCTTGATCCTGTTTTTGTGTGGAGTTTAACCCGCCAACCTCTCTCGAACGCCCCACCGAGTCTCACAGTAGAAACTTCAGCCAAGACAGACTCACCGGTTGTGGAAAATTTGCCTTCTTGGTCTCCTTGGCGGCTCTGGGATGGTCGATATTGGATAAGACTTCTCAATCGTGCCTGTCAGCCCCTAATTGTACGTTCCTTTCAACCCTCCGATCTTCGTTATCTTCACTCCACCCTCAGCCCTCAACGCTACAAAGAATTCCACCATTACCTTCATCTTGCCGTACCTGGCAAGGTGCGCTGGACTCTACTTGCACTTGCGGAGATTGGAGGGGACACCTTCCCTATGGGTCGATTACTTGCGTTGCCAACACTTGGACAAGCGGGTAGCTTTGAAAACAAGGATGCGAGTGGCATGAAAGAAGTCGAGTGGCAGGTTCGTTATAAGTGCATCGGACTTGGGTACCAAATCTCCGATGACGGTTGCAGTAAAAGCGGCAGGAATACGAGTCTTGTTACTTCATGGCTAGATTGATCGACTGCAGGCCGTCCTATAATCGCTCTCCACGCTACAACTGCCAATCTGCCTTCTTCAAAGTCAGAGGGTGTTAGGTCAAAATGACGCTGCTAGCTACCAGGGCATTAATCGTAACTACAGTCTAGGCACTTGGCTAGAAACAAAAGACTGCCTCGTCGTCTCAGATCACTCGGACGCAAGACGAGTGTGATTACAACTGCACCAGAAGTGCGATCTCGCAGGGAGGAATATAATATCAAGGTGGTCCTGCAGACTTTAGCTGAGGCATAAGGAACTCCCTTCTCTCTACAGAATTGCGGAGTCAGAGTGCCACGCCGCTGCCTCGTACCCATCATATCAGGAATAGGAATGCGTGAGCACGTCCGCCTAGGTGCTAGAGGTTCATTTCAGGGCGCCGCAGAAGAAGTAATCACTTCATGAGAACAATGGCTTCAACAAGAAACTCGGCTTAAAGTCTCCAAGAAAATTATATCATAGAGTGGAAAATTGTGCCAAGACACTTCTTCCTGAGAAACATTTCATCTATTTACTATGCAATGACGAAGAGCCTAAAATGTCTCATCTATATGATATTGACCGCTCTCCTCGTTCGCACCAGACTCCTCGGCAGCATTAGTCCTTAGCCCGTTTAGTGACTTCATCCCTGATAGAATACCTACCGTGAGAGGCACATGTTCAGAGCATTCCCAATCGAGCAAGAATGCATTGACGTGCTGGTGTACCATTCCTACATTTCGAATGGGGTCTCAGAGAACTCATCATGCCTGAGCTTCTTGGCTTTCAATATGGTGACGATTGACCACCAAAAGGTCTACGCTTCCCTTCCGACTCGGCAATACATGTCCGTGTGGGTCAGGCTGAAATGGGCTTGTTGGGCTCAAAACGCACAGGCTGCGCATGCCAATGTACCGACTCCCAAGAACGAAGAAGATCAAAGCACCGCCCAGAGAGGCGGGCTCTGTTCAGACTAAAATTAAGGAAGCCTCATCGAATGCATTTGATTATTCTAGGCTTGGTAGCTTTGCCCATTTCTGACCTCTTGTATATATTTTCATTTGATTCAAGCCATGCGTAGTCGTAAGCAAAGTAGTAGTCCGACAGTCGATGAACCAATATCTCTGAGCACCTCAAGACATCAGGAAGCGTTTTGGGATACAGTGAGAGTGGCACGACTTAGTATACTGACATTTCATCTTCCGGCAGCTGTGGCTGGCTCTGCGGACTGCGCTGCGGTCTCCAATCGAGTCCAAATCGACAAGCCCCATCAATCATGTTTCAAGAATTTATCTACTTACCTCATCTACGGACAGTGCATCTGGAACTCCGCTAGGAATATTCTTCTAAATAAATGGCAGATCCTCCAAGTCTTGTCAACACGCGAGTTCACAAATGACCGTCAACATACATTGGCACTCTCTATAAGATAAAAGAACGTCCATCATCGCAATTCGAGTGACAATAAAAGATACTTCCAGGAGCAACGCCTCCCTCATTGATTCCCAAGCCTATCTTGCTGCGTGCTGCTCGTTCTACCTTCTCCAATTTCGGGATCCTTTGACAGACAATCGTGATGTTTGTGATTTACCCCTCTCCAAGTCGCTGCGTACAACGGATATTTAGGCGTGGCCCAACGGCTGCTTTCTGCAGGCGCTGTTCCTAACCAAAGATGCGGGATGTTCTACACGCCGCTTAAAGCAGCAGCGGCAGGTGGACATGCCGACTTGGCCATCGTCCGAAGATTTCCTCATGAGTTGCTATTCATCTGCCCTTAGTGCTGCTTTACACGACCAGCATAGAGCCTGTTGGGATTTGGGAATGAAATCCTGTGACTGGTAAAACAACAATGCCCAAGCAAACCCTCAGTTCTCACAACGCCCCACCTCACCGGCAAATTCGCAGCATCAACATCATCGACCGGCCGATGGGCAGCAGCGCTGATGGCCGCACTGCAGGGACCAGCTAGTGGAAGCCCGGGCTTGTACCTTCGGAAGCCGGCGGAGTATGCCACTATTACCAGACAGGAGCCAAGAATGAGTACGGTGACAATGGCGATAGGAGAGTAGCCGACAGAAGAGAAGGTATTAGCCGTGTCGACATTACCGTCGGCATCAAACGTGGCAACACGCGCAAGGAAGAGGCTTTGTGAGAGTAGCCAGTGGAGGAGGCTCGAGATGATCAGGAGCGGTATCCCATACCGATACGGGATCTGTAAGCGATAGGTCGATCGTTGGTGGCCTGTGCGATTGGTAACGCGCAACGGCTTAGACTTGTGAGCATAGCTGCTGAATTCTTGGCCAAGCAGCATGCAGCTGAAGAGGCCGTTGTAAGTAAGGAAGAGGAAAGATAGGAGACCTTGCGGCAGATTGGCGAGGATGATCGTGACCATCAGGCCAGCGGGGCCGGGGTTACTGGAGTCGAAAATTGTATCCGATGAAACGCCACCGTAGCCCATCTGCCACATCTCACGAGGGGAGAAACTGAAGACTCCTCCATTGAACGCCAGGATGAACATGAATAGTAGGGATAGTACGAATCTGATCGTTTGGTCAGTGTTTGTACAGTATTCAAAGATGTCGTGTTCGGTGAAAACGAAGGTTGCATATCTGTAATTTCGGAGACAGGCAGTTCTTTTGCTGCTCCTAAGGAACGGACATGGATTTCCAAGACGAAATTACTCACAGAAGATTGCAGGTAGCCCACCGCGCCATACTGGGAGCTGCTGACCATCTGTACGCTTCTTTATTCCATCTCATGGGCTTTTCTTTCCATACGCGAGAGTAAAAATGCTTTTTGGATGCCAAACACATATTCGCGGTGGTAGGATCGACTCTGCGCAGGAATGACTCGATTGCATCCCCAATTGTCACCAATGGCTGTGCTCGTTGATGCCAAAGAGTCTGGGCCATTACGTTAGTCAGATTTCCGGACCCTAAATCAAAGTAGAGGTAGGAAGACATGATTTGAAATACACGGAATAGAGCTCGAATATTGTAGACGAGAGAAAGTTGACACAGGAGACGTGACTCACCGCAAACATGCAGAGACTCTTCATAAAGTTGCAGCCTATCACGATGGCCAAGATGGGCAGGCTGAATTGCAGTTTGCAGCGCTCCGCTATTGGCTGGCTGAGACAATACTGGACAGGGTATTTCTCCGTCCCATTGACCTGACCGCTAATAGTCCAATTTGCGACTTGTTCATTCCCAATCATGGTACTAGGGTCACACCAAATAGCAGTATAATCCATGCCTTTGATTTGGTTGTTTCGATCTTCTTGGTAGTCGTAGCAAATCCATGCATAAGGGGAGGCACAACTGGAGCAATACGCAGAAGAGCCATAGGTATCAGCGATATTACGAAAGACATTGGAGCTGTTAGTCACCGTGAGTACGTCTCCTCGATCCGATACTATTCGCTTAGAATAGACTTTAATGCAATCTTCATTCTCAAGTCTGTCCCATTTTGAAGCATTTTGAAAATGTTGGAGTCCGAATTGTGGCGCCCCATCCTCAGATGTATCAAGGGCTGGCCAGTTTGAAGGATTCTGACCTATCAGCGAGGCGGAGATCGCGTAGACGGTGTGATCTTGTGCGAACAAAGTTGAGAAGACAGCACTATTGTATAAGAGATGTAAAGGTACGCCGGACAGAGCTAGACTCCACCAGAGGATAATCCTTTTCCAGGAAATCAGTCTAAGGTTTCGTACACTGGGTACTCCAATGTCAAGACGTATGTTTTGGTTGTGCGCCTTGTCGACTTCATCTCTGGTAGGCGAGGAAAGGCACTGCATTGTATAGTTACTTGCGCTCAAGAGTAAAGTACTCAAAACGTTGATCAAGATGTGGAGCCACAAGCTCAATGAGCGAGTCTGCGAGCATTTGCCGTCTTGTATGGTCCCTATTCCTCCAACTATGTGAAACTTGGTGGTCGCCCATATGGTCACGGCGAAATTGACAATGAATACGGCACCGGCAGTGATAGCGCAGACGGTAACACCTACGCGCCAGCCATGGTATATTCCGGGCCTAGAAGGTTTTTCTCCAACAAGTGGACCGCTAGCTTCGTCCGCCAAGGCCGCCGACTGGGAGGACTGAAGTAATGGCGAGGTATCAGAACGAGCAGATATAACAGAGCCATCTTCGGGATTGGTGGTAGGGGGATTAAGCCTGAAAGACGATATTTATTAGCGAGTTGATAGCTTGAGAGGATGGGGTGAAATGACAGTTGTGAGGTTATCATCTCATAATTATGTACGGTCGGCTTGGGCTTGGACGAAGATGCACGAATATTCTGCCATGCTTGCTTGGCCGATAGCGCAGACCATGCTCTAGAAAACGCTAGTCTAACCATGCTTTCATAAAGTAAGGTAAGGAAAGAAGAGTGAGACTAGAATTATCCAAAATTTAGTGCAAAGTATAGTTCTTCAAGTAGTTGTTGA
>JAEUBB010000199.1:22216-42630 GCA_018257885.1 Parmelia sp. 050094 | reverse complement strand
TCTGATGTTTTCAGAGAGGAGATCGGTATTGGTGGTGTGATGTCTTTGCTATGGTTCCGTCGTCGTCTTCCAGATTATGCTAGCCGTTTCCTTGAGATGGTTCTAATGTTGACCGCCGACCATGGTCCAGCTGTATCAGGAGCTATGAACACTATCATTACCACAAGAGCAGGAAAGGATCTTATCAGCGCTTTGGTTTCCGGTCTTCTTACCATTGGCTCGAGGTTCGGTGGTGCTTTGGATGGTGCAGCCGATGAATTCACCAGAGCCTTCGACAAGGGCCTTAGTCCTCGCGATTTCGTCGACACCATGAGGAAAGAGAACAAGCTAAGTACGCTATTTAATACCATCTCTCTTCGAGTCTGTGGCTAATGAATACAGTTCCCGGTATCGGCCACAAAGTCAAGTCCCGCAACAACCCTGATCTCCGTGTCGAGCTTGTCAAAGAGTTCGTCAAAAAGCGCTTCCCTAGCTGCAAGATGCTTGACTACGCAATCGCTGTCGAGACTGTTACCACTTCCAAGAAGGACAACCTTATTCTCAACGTCGATGGCTGCGTCGCAGTCTGCTTTGTTGATCTGATGCGAAACTGCGGCGCCTTCAGTCCCGAGGAAGCCGAAGATTACCTCAACATGGGTGTCCTGAACGGATTATTCGTGCTTGGTAGGAGTATTGGTCTGATTGCGCATTACCTTGACCAAAAGCGTCTGCGGACCGGCTTGTATAGACATCCTTGGGACGACATCACCTACCTGCTACCAAACTTGGCACAGGGTGCCAACCCTGGAAACGAGGGAAGAGTTGAAGTCCGGTTGTAATTTGTACAGATACGCAAAAGCGTACATTTACGATGGTAGCACAATGGGCTTTACAATCCAGATAGCTTGGGAAGACTATCTGTGATACTTCGTTCGTGCGATAGACATTGATAAATCTTCAGGCGTTTCTTGTACTCTTTAGTGGATCATCCTTCCGTCATCCAAGGCGTTCCAGGCAATTACTAGCTGCTGTGCGTCAACGGATAATGCTAAGCATGGCCTTCAACATTGCCCGTTAATAAATGAACTTCAATTCAGCCTGTCCGGGTGTTCTCGCAAGCTGCCGTAGCCCAATGCAACCGACTGTAGACTTCTAGCCAAGTAGCCTCGTCCTGTTCCTCACAATGCAACAGCGTAGGTGACTCGACGCGTCAATCCTCGAGCTTCCTATGCCACCTTCTGATTCTCCATCCCGCACGCTTCACTCATTCACCGCAAGCCTACTCGTCAACAGCCCCTCCATAAACGCCCTCTCCGCCTTTCCGTTCCCGTTCTTCTCCTCCTTCAAGAGCACAGCTAGCACCTCGACCGGCGGCTTGAGTCCCAGGTTCTCGGCCCGCTTCCATCGCTTCATGCGCGGGATCCCTATGCAGGGCTGTGCCTCCGAAGAACATGATCAGCATCGCGCGTTGCCAATGAAACACCCGACAATCTGGTGCATGCATGTGTTCATGTACATTCATACAGCCGAGCTCCGAGAGGAATGAATGAATGAATGAACGAACGAACAAATGAAAAGAACCAACATACCCCAAACTGACTCGACAGATCAAAATGCCTCAGAATCTTCTCGTCGACGCTCAACCCCCCCTGATGCACCCTCGGCGCTATCCGCTCCTCCTCCTTGCCCCGCCAGTACCTCTTCACCTGCGCCTCCGACACCTTGTTCCCTTTCCCCTCCACCTCCCTCTCCGCGTTCGCTGCATCGGGCCCTCGGATCGCGAGCGCGGTCCCGATCTTTTGCTGCTCGGGAGGCGGTGGGTATGCATCTTGTTCTTGTTCTTGTTCTTCTTCGTCGTCTGGCACGGGGGTCGAGATGTCGGCGATGGCTTTTTGGAGGCGGTCNGGGTACGGGTGGGGTTGGGGGTTTCTGGGTTTTGCGGGTGGTGAGGGGTGGGAGGGAGGCTTTTGTTATTTTGTTGGGGGTGGGGCCGAAGGCGAGGGTCTGTTGGGCGCGGGCGGTGGGGTTGGAGGGTTTGCGGCGGGTGGCGGGCATGATGGACTGATGGATGGGAGGTGGTGGGTGGATTGCGATGGTCTTGTGGCTGTAGAGACTGTGCTGGTGTTTGAGTGAGTGTTGGGAGGGGTTTGATGGGTAGATCGACATGACGTTCGCTAGCGCCAGATGCGTGGTTGCTGGAGTGACGCGCTAAGCTTGCTAGACACGTGCCTTGTGCGTCTCATGCTTACCGCGAAAAAGGACAAGTGAATCGTGAGACTGAATTTGACAATCTGGATAGGTAGGGTACACGGGTCTTTTTACTCGAAAATTCATCAATCTCAAGAGCTCACGGCTTCTTTTGGTGTTCTGTTTGGGATGTCGCTGGGAATAAATCAATATTTCGTCCTAGCTCACAGGAATTTGGGGGTTTGTTGGGCAAATCCCCTTCTATGCATTACTTAATTATCGATCACTGTAGTCTCCTTTCAAATCTACTCATAGGAAAATTACTTGTGACGGCAGAGGGGTTTGGTTATGTTGTGGCGATTTTTACTTTAAACAGGCATAGTCAGCAAGTCACCATGAAATGTAGCTACCCCTGACCATCCAGCTCAGAAGAAATATCATGTCCAGTCGATATTTTAGTCGTGGATTGTCCTATCTGTAGAGTACACTGCGCTTATTCATGCGCAAGATCGACGTTTTGTTTGCTGAATGCTGGAAATACAATTGGGCTTGCACAGGATCTCCTCAGTGGCGACCTCTCTATCAAGCTGTGACTGTATCAGCGTCTTGCCACTATCGCTCTATACACACATTGGCAAGCCATGTAGAAGACCGACCAAAGATCTGAATTGTAGCTATGAAATGGGATCATCAAACCCAAGGATCTTCATTGGTTGCATGGAATAGACTTTCTCGGCCGTTTCAGGCGAGGCTCGAGGGCATCGCATTGGTGAATATGTGCTTAATCGTGTTCTTGAAAGGAATGAGTGAATGTGGGCGTGGGCCGTGGGGGCGACTGAAAATGAGACTTGCATTTGATTTGTCTAAAATGCGAAAGTATGTGGAAACATGTGTCTTTCCACGATCCCTAGGGGCGATTCGGCGTCCATGCTGACTCGTATATATATATAGAGAGAGAGTGTGTGTGTTTAGTTGCGTGTACAGTCACCACATCTTGGACCACATCCCTCGAGACGCGCTATCGGATGTCTCCGAAATTTCCATTCGGTGAATCACGGTCTAGCATGTACGCAAATTTTTGCCGGTTGTCCTCCCTTTGAAGGTAAGCAGGTATGTCGGGGTTGTCATCGACTCGATCGTAAAGCTCCTTTGGTCTTTCGAATAAGTCTTCACCTCTGCGGATCCTGTGTAGTAGTCTTGCGGTATCGAGAAAATATGGTTGGTTGTAATCTTTGTGAGAGAAAGAGATGATTTTGTTTCTTAGATCCCCCATAGTCCTAGACATTCGTGTGTCGTCAGCAATACTTCTTCAAGGCGGAAAAGCAAAATCTGGGACAAATTTCAAATTTCGCGAAGACCGCATTATACAGTCTCGACAGACGTCATTCGAACCCACTGACAAAATTGAACACTCTCAAAAACGCTCAAAGAGTATCCCTGTTATTACACTCGTTTCTGGTGACACAGGGAACTTCTTCCACAATATGAAAATCTTGCTCAAGATTTAAGATATTCATCCTTTGAGGGACGGAGCCGTCTCGAAGCTCTCGAAGCTTGTCCAAGGGCTCGCGTACAGTAAAATAGATGGCTATAGAGGAGTATATACCTGAAACAGGAACTACAGTGCCATCCAGCCATATATAGCTCTGCGTCAGCCCTACCAGTTCGGAGGCTCTCAGGTCTGACAGTATTACTACCATCAAAATAGGTCGCTTGCGGGTGATGCCATAAATCGCCCCGGTGGAGCCACTGATAGCTGTAATAGTACATTTGAGTCCGAAGAGTTACACGTGGCGGAAAAGCACAGTTGCGCAGAGCGGTAAGGGTGCCAATGCGCGGAATTTCGTCAATGTCTCCAACAAGAAGCACGTCACCCTGATTTGGGGCTTGCGCTTCTGTCAAAGACAGCAAGGCTTGATCGAAAAGAGCGTTTCTGTTTTTGAGAACTTGGAATCAGCATTCGTCCACAGAGATGAGAATTGAGAGAGAACAAAGTCATGAAGCAGTGATTTGAGAGACTGTTGAATGACAATAGCTACAGCGTCCAAACTCGAGGATTTGCTAATTCAACTCTGCTACAATGTTGGAAAAGTGGAATCCAAGATATACGTACCGAGTGAAACGTTCGTGCTCCCAGGTATCATCTTTTGGGATCTTCTTGGCGCCTGAATCGTCAAGAACGCGGTGGATGATCTTGTGCTGAAAGTCTTTGAACTGAGACAGATTATCCTTGAGATACAGGGGTTTTGGATCCGTTTGAAAGGTAGTCGATGATTCGAGAATAACGAAGTAGTCGACCTCTTTATCAAGCTCGTTGAGACGAAGTTCAAGGAAATCAAGCTCCGTGTTGACAAGAAACATGTCATAGACCTTCCGATGCTGATCCCGAGTAGCGAAAGGCTCCCACCGACGTTTTTGGCAGTAGTCCCGCGCCTCGCGTAGCGGTAAGAAACCATATGCTCCATCCTCAATCAGGGCCTGATGCGGGCCAGCATAAGGTGGGCTTGGCTGCCACTCTGCTGATGGAAAAGCAAGGGCGATGAGTAGCCAANACAAGTGAAGCAAGTACTATGAAAGATACAAGCCACTTAAGACGCGGATGCCGTAACAACATGATTTTCGGGGGCTGGGGATCGTGATTTCAGGTCTGTTGCCAGAGCGCATCAAGTCAGCTCAAAGACAGCTTTGTGAAGTAACATGGAAAAGTCACTAGCTGGGGCCATTGATGAAGAGGCAGTGCTTGACACTTCCCCTGTGATGGTAAAAACGAGGATAATATATAACATACCATCATGTAGGGAGAAGGCAGNACAAGTGAAGCAAGTACTATGAAAGATACAAGCCACTTAAGACGCGGATGCCGTAACAACATGATTTTCGGGGGCTGGGGATCGTGATTTCAGGTCTGTTGCCAGAGCGCATCAAGTCAGCTCTTTAAAGACAGCTTTGTGAAGTAACATGGAGAAGTCACTAGCTGGGGCCATTGATGAAGAGGCAGTGCTTGACACTTTCCCTGTGATGGTAAACACGAGGATAATATATTACATACCATCATGTAGGGAGAAGGCAGAAGAGATCGGCCCCAATGTCATTGCTCCTACGGGCCTCGTATAAAAAGTCTTGGCATCTACACTTAGGGCTGAACCCCTGACTTTTGCGCGAAAACTTGCCAGCCAATGGAATAAGTCCTTGTAGAGTACCGAATTGCTGCCACAAATCCTATGAGCAAGATGCAAAGCATGCACTGTGCACCATATCACCGGTACAGTGTGCATCATCACTAGCACTGCCTATAGGAAGGGGCTGTACCAATGCAATGTAGTTTCATGATATGTATCCTTGAGGCGGGGAGCGGGCATCATACTCGGTACGCAACATGAAGTTGAGGCAGACTTCAGAAGAGCCTAGAATTTGCATCGCTGACGTTCAATTCGGCAGCCCCCAAATCCATGGCATCATTCTGCCCGGTCACCGTCCCCTGGTCTCCAATACGGTAGGACCCGCCAACGGTGATGGTTGGATACCATCAAGATATTCATGTATAGTGGATGAGATATACAGCTCTTACTTGTGAGTTTTTGCCTGTAAACATATTATCAAATCAGACCGCCCTACAAACTCCGTCCACGTCTCTCCGCAATCCTAAGCCTTATTTACTCATTGACCGAGAATCAATCAACTGCTAATATCCACGCTCGGCTGACGCTACAAGAAAAATTGGTCAAAAAAAGTGTTTCCGCCATCAAGACACCTGAATTTCCAACATACTTTCATTGTAGAGAAATTTTTGCTTGTTGCTTAGTTCTAGTCTAGAACTAAGAATCGCAGAATCAGTCCTGCTGTTTCAATTCGCATGACTGCGCGTTCCTGATACAAAGGTTGCAGGGCGGCGCAACAGTCAAAATCCTTCCTAACCCCTGCATGATACCACGCCCGAATACCGTTGTTACTACTCTGTTTTTGCACCTTGCGGTATAGATGTCTTTCGTCTGATTCTATTGTCTCTTGAGTCTCTCTTCTCCACCCCAAATTCACTGCCTTACACTGCGCCGCAATTGTCTCTTAAGCCTCTCTTCATCTCCGACACACTTTTCTTTGCAAAGCTACTTATTCACATCAAGTACATCATTTTGAGACAAATATGCTTCATTGTTTACTGGCGATATGCCTGCTCTCGGCGGCTCACGCACACGTGCTCCTTAGACCCCGAGAGCTTGAGTTGGGTTGGCCGTTTGGACCACCTAATATGACAAACTTCACACCAACCGTGGAGTTTGCTCCGTATCTCAATAAAGTGAGCTCGCTCGCTACAATCAGATCGCACTACCATGACTGACACGCAATTTTAAGTTACCAGATCAGTGTATGCTCTGGGATAGCACTTGTTCCGGCAATAAAACGGAAGCCCTAGACGAGTTCTTCAACAACAGCGGCACTATAAAACAGCTCGTGTACGGAGCTTGGGAGTATTATGCCCAACACCGAAAGGAAAGTGGCATACCACCAGACTTGAATTCGAAGATAGTAAGCTGGATGAGGAATCCAGACTGTCGCAGCAGCTTTCTTAAATGGCATACTGAACATCCAGACCAATCAATCTGGACTTATACTGACAGGGCAGAAAACGCCGATGTCATTCGTACCTTGGATTGGAGCTCTGTGGCCACCGCTTCAGGCACTATTGGATGCTGCGATGCCTGCGAACTTGTAGGCGGCAACGTTGATGTATACTATTGGCCTGTATCAGGCGCCAACACCGACTGCGTTGCTTCCGTTGGAACAACAGCCGCCAGTGATATTGATCAGAACCTAGTACTCTCCGACGCAAGGGGCGTTGGCGGGGGATGGTGGCAGTCACAGCCAAATCCTTATCTCACATCATCTTCGACACCGACGAACCCAGCTCCACCACAATCTCTCAACGCGCGAGCCCATGCCCTTCTTTCTGCACCGGGTAATGGCTCTGAGACTAAGGTCACTACGGTCCAAAATGGATTTACTTTGTGAGCTCAAACTCACAGCATTGAGAAGATATCGTTAATATCTTTCCCAGTACCTCTCCCTCCATATATGTTGGATTCAGTGCTCTGTACGCTGTCGACAGATGCGGGCCGATCGGTACGTACATGCCATACACTATGCTTGCGTTTACGCCTGGAGAGCTATCGACGATCGAATGGCCCGCCTGGGACCGTGGAAGCATTCCTCCGGGGGCAACAAAGTCTTTCGATTTCGCAGACTTGCCATGTCCTCCTTCAAATGTAATGGTAAGCTTGTGAAAGTGGCCGACCACAGAATGAGGACCTTCGGATCTAACTCATAGAAACAGATTGCGGATCAATATAAGCCAGCCCCAGGTTCTCCGTACCGTCCTGTCCTTTCACCTCCGCAACAAATATACAGCCTTCAACCTGGATGGTCAGATTGCGTCATCACACATGCTTTCGCTGGTATAGATCCGCCAAAGGCTTTGATACCGGCCGCCGCCCTTGTTCCCAACCCAACTCCAGCACCACCTCAAGGTCATTCGGCTAAAAGCACTTCTGCGGAAGTTGGAAATACAGGAGCAACGAGAGATCCATCGCCTGCACCGGCGCACATTGTTCAACAAGCTGGGCCAAGAAGTACGCCAAGTCCATCCTCTCCGCCCACCGCAAAGAACGACCCTCACATACCCGACAGCTCTGTGGACCCGCAAAATACTCAAGCTGTCAAAACGCATTCTCGACTCAACGAGTGGCAAGCGAGTATCTCTCTCGAAACTTCATCCGAAATACAGACCAGCTCTAAGAAAGTTAAGGACTCGAGCATCCAGAATCCATCTAAAGATAGAAGCTTCACATCATCAGCCAGTATCAAGACCCCAGAAATATCGTTTGATGTCTTTCATTTTTCAAGGTTCTTGTCAGCTCAGAGGTCCGACATAATAGCTACCTTGTCTACGAACGCAGTGGTTGCGGATTCGCGGTTGACACGTGAAGAGAAATACGAGGAAGGTAATGCAAGACTTTTGACGCCAACAACCCGGAGTCCGTCTTTGGAAAATGATCGGAGCCGAAATCAAGTTTTATCAGATCCAAATACATTATACCGTCACGGCAGCTTACCACAGGAAAGTCAACATTCGCAAGGTACAACTACTGCAGAACTTAGTTCGGCGCGATCTGAAAAGCAAGTGAACAACGATATCTCAATAGAAAACGGCAACCCTCCCAACCAAATTAAGGGAAACACCGATGGACCTTCCACCCGTGTGATGATCGATCCGCTGGCCGACCTAAATTCAGTAGCTAGGAGCCCTGGTACTAGATCCAGAATCGGATCTTCAACTCACCCAGGTCTTCAGAACTCAGCCTTGCCAAACGACCAGGGGAAGCAGCAACAGCAAAGTTCGTCGCCTGGTTCGAACGTGGACGAAAAGTTGGCGTCTGCTCTCTTGGTAGCGTCGAGATCATCTCTCGGGCTGAAGCCGGATCCTACAACCTCTGTTACCGTCATGAGATCCGATTTTTTTCTTCAGACGAATTCAGATCCGCTGAGATCTGCTTACTTGACGGCGTTGAACCAGGTTCCTAAGTCGAGATCGGACCTTTTCATTCTTCCACCAGCGTCGACTGCCGTAAATTCAACGAGCTCAACAGCTTCATCCAATACACACGAAGTATCCGCTTCTGCCATTTTAAACGCGTCTAAAGAAACTCTTGACATGAATGCAGGTCCTCTGCCCCCCTCTTCTGTCCTTGGTTCGAACCACTATGCTGTGCTTGCAAATGCAAGCACTTTGAGTAATACGCTGCGTAAGCCGTCAGATAGTGTCAAGTCAGTATTCGGGAATCAAACGGCACTTGCTTTAGGATCCAGGAATCGGTCAACTGCAGGAGGACGGGTACGAGCTTCTTCCTCAATACCGAAGGGTCCCCGCGAAAGTACTACTGTGCTACCGTATAAAAGCGGAGATGAAAGTAATATTGCATTTGGTCTTGTCATTTTATTTGTTTGCCCTGGATCTGTCTCTCTTTTGTTTTTCATTTGATATTTAAGAAGGCGAATTGGAAATTTCACTAAATGGTGGAAAAGATTCCTTTCTTTACTCCTGCGGAGCAGTTTCAGATGTCTTATATGATGGTAGATTTGGAGAGAAAATCCTTGATCAATGTACCCCACGTGATCTTTTTCTCGTCTGCGAGTTGCACGTCTCGAGATCCAAAATTAGCGTAGAATGCCCAGAGATAGCCCTGCGCTCCCTTCAATGCTCACGAACTTCTCGATTTGGGGGCCGAGTGCCGTCAGTCGCTTAACAACGTCCATCACAGCGGTAATGAGGTGAAAATCAGACACAGAGCATCTAAAAAAAAGCACCCGATAAGAAACAGATTGACCTTGCTACCTTGCTGCCTTGCTACGAGATCGCTCAAATACCCAAGTGCTACGAAACCTTGTCATTACCAGTGACGACGCTACCATTTACTTCAAAAGTCTTGACAGCTTCAAAAGTATCTCATGACAGACTGCGTGCCCCGTCGACAGCCCCAGGTACGACCCACGAACCAATAATCTCAACTCAGATTCCCCATCCATTTCCCTCCCCCGCCATTTCCTCGCTCCACAATTCCTTCCTCCAGCTTACTCACGCTCAGTCCCCCACCAAGCAACACCATCATCTCTTCACCCCGCGCATATAATCGCAAGCCTTCAAAAACGCTTCCAGCCACTCAAACTCCATCTCATGATGATGCGTATGCGCCGTCCCGATGTCATAATAATACTTCACATCCTCAAAATCCACCTTGACCCTCGCCTCCATGGTCTCGAAATGGCGGTATGGCGGAGCCATAAACACCGGTTCTTGGTGCGCGTTGGTGGGGAGTGGGAAGGGGAGTATTTTCCGTGCGCGAGGTGTTGGTACCTGAGCGGCCTCACGAGGCTTCATTCTCCGAGCCTGTATTAATTTGAGATCTGGTTCTCGCGGCCGTGGTTTATTGGAGGGAAAGTCGGCCCAGGGAGATGTTGTGGGCTGGTCTGTCGGATTCGAGTCGTTCGTTAGCGTCTCGTTCTTTGTCAACGAGGCGGCAGCATCGAAAGGCTTCCGAAAAGGATCTGCGGACCACGGCGTATATTTCGTACGTAGGACTTTGGGGTACCGTTTTGTAGATTTTGCGGGCAGTGTGTAGACATAGGCCATCCCTGCGATGGCGATTTTGATACATTCAATGATGTGAGGAGGGTAGGCTGGCTGTTCGAGCGCCAAGTGTTGAGCTTCTGCACACGAGGTGCTGGTGATGGACAAGGGTTTCAAGGCCCGCGATAGCTGTGCTTCTGTGTCTTCTTTTTCGACTGGCAGATCGGCTAGACTTTCGACCATGTTAGAGCTGGCTGGATCTGCATGCTCAGTACTGTGGTTTGATGGTAGAGGATGCTTGTTTAGCGTATCGACGAAGAGTCTGAGCCAAGCGTCTATAGGCACGATCGGAAACAAGTCGAATCGGAAGAGATGATTTCCTGAAATGCGAGAATACCTGCCTGAACGAGAATCCTTCCTAGCGAAGACATTCGAATAGGATCTTAAATTCGAAATTATATGATCGCTGTTGGTTCTTGCCACCGGTGAAGGATCTGACGCTTTCTTCATGCTAGCAGGGAAAGACTCAAACATGTCAGCGATCCTAGCGATTTGTGTTGATCTGTAGGCGTTGGAAATCTGGTGCCTAGTTTTTCGTTGCTCCCAGAACCCTTGCATGCTCTCCAATGTGTTTTCGTGCCAATCTTGCGAGATTCTTGCCTGGAGATAGGCATTGATCTCGGACTTTCTCGAGTCGTTGTTGAATGGGTTCAACATATTTGTTATTGACTGGAGCAGATATTTGCGTAGACTTTCGTATGTCTGGAATGGGGCATCGTCTGTACCTAGCATTATCACGTTGAGAGTCTTCGCTAATGGTGAAGAAGGCCCTCTGGCGTATCTTCCCTCAGGGCCTGGCAATGCTTTAGACTTGCCAATCTCGTAATATAGACCGTGGAGAGATCCTATATGGGAAAGATGGTGATGTGAAGGGAACAAGCCTAGATCTCGTATTTTTGGGTGACTGATTAGGCACTCGTAAAAGTGTTTTGAATCGTCGAGACTTGCTGCCATCTGAATGATTCGAAACAATGGTACGTCTTCAATAATCTGATGCATAATTTCGAGCGGGAGACCAAGGAGCGCATTAGCAGCGGCAACGACGGACTTTGGCTGTGTCTTTTCTCGAGCGTTCTGCAGTCGCGACTCTGGTGCCATGGTCGGCATTCTGACTCGCTTTTACCAGAACAATGAGAGATGGCACATGCAAATACCGTGGAAACGGCTTATGAAGGTGCAGTAAAGAATAATCGAAAATCGATTGCATGAGATGATTCCGATGTTCTTATATGTCGAATTTGGTGGTACCCGCGTCGACACGTCTCCATGTGACTCACAAGCAATGTGACTCATAGACAGAATTTCAGAAAACACTTAGATCTGTTCTCTTGTCCTCGGCTCTCATGAACGCTCCTGCTCGCGACCACACTCGAACTCACCACATCTTGGGGGCTGTAGATGTCTGATCGGTCGCTTTCAATTTTTCTCAAAAATGGCCACTAGCCCATTGATATCGGTGGAAGCTTGTCAAGACTTCCTGGAGACACAAGCCTCAAAAATCATCGCTCAACACCTCCGACATGATCAAAGGCTTTGCCGTGAAGGCGGACTTCCCAGTGTACTAGCATTACATTTACCACCAGCAACTTCCGAAAGAGGAGATGCTATAGCGGTACATTTATCACCTCAGAATGGCGATGTGCACATTCCAAAACAGATCAGACGACTCCAGTACACTGGTGTTGCAGAGGGTATTAAAGCGTATCTAGCCCAAATGGAGTATAAAACGAATATAGCAAATACAAGCAGTATTGCAGAAAATTCCACGAACGATCCACTAAAGGCGAAAAGGGATCGCGAGAACAACGTCGCGTTGGAAAATCTGCAAATCACACTAGGAACCCTTCGGGATCTGCCAAAAAGCGGTGTTGTTACAGCGAAATCATCTCTGCAGGAAGTATTGGCCGCCGTGGAGGCGCTTCTCTCGTTTCACGAGGCTTCAAGGGTAGCATTACGATTAGCAGCGCCAGTTTTCAAGAAGTGCTACATTTGTCGGTACATAAATAGAGAACCACATCCTCTCTACACCTCGCTGTGCCAGCCTTGTGGTAAATTCAATCTCGCCGAGGCGAGTCTGTCGCTACCTGGTAATCTGGACCTTACCGGCAAGACGGCTGTCGTGACCGGTGGGCGTGTCAACCTTGGATTTCATACTGCGCTAAGGCTTCTCCGTTGTGGCGCTAGAGTCATTGTATCATCGAGGTATCCGTATGATGCGGAATTGCGGTACGATGCGGAACCCGATTGCGAGGTCTGGATGGAGAGGCTGAGGCTTGTGGGCGCTGACTTTCGGACTGCCAGAGATGTGTTTCGCCTAGTCGCTACTATCAAGGCAATCCTGCGTGTTTGGGGAAGCACTGGTGGCAGACTGTTCATATTGGTGAATAATGCAGCGCAGACACTTACAGACTCCATCGAAGTGGAGAAAACAGCAATAGCAAATGAGCAGCACGTTCTGAATTCGACCATCAAGGGACCCAGAGTTGTGATCGATAATGGATATGAAGCAGCAGTCAGAGGAGGATCTCTGATGCCTGGAGGCTTGCTCGAAGCGAGTCATCTTACCCAGCTTGAAATCGAGCATGCATATGACAACGACACTATGCACACGATGCAAGGGAGTTCTCGCACAATGACAGGCAACACAGTACAGCACGAGAAGACCCTCACGACGCTTCCCTTAAAATCGTCCTGGGAACAAACCCTCGCGGAAATTCCTTACGAAGATCTCATAACCGCTCACAGCGTCAATGCATTGGTCCCTCTGATCCTGATTCGCGAGCTCTTACCTCTCATGGACTCACATACCTCTCAATCGCCTGACCATTCGTTGCCGTGCAAGCCAACGGCCCATATCCTCAACATCTCGGCCCGCGAGGGAGTCTTCGAAGTGTCCCCGTCAACAGCCGAGAAAAACGGTCACCACGTACACACCAACATGGCAAAAGCCGGACTCAATATGATCACCGAGACCGAAGCAGCGCCTTTGTGGAAAGAGCGGCGTATTGCAATGAATACTATTGATCCCGGGTATATGAGCGAAGTACCAGATAGAACAGATAGGGGGCATTGTCCGGTTGGGTTTGAGGACGGGGCCGGGCGAGTCTTGTGGCCTGTTGCTGTTGCGGAGACAGGAAGAGAGGGGGTGTGGGGGAGGTTTTTGAAGCACTTTGGGAGGGAGACCATCGAAGTTAGTTTGGGGAGGTAGTTTGACTGGATGTTTATTTGCAAAATGCGCCGGCTGAACAAGCATGCTGAGTACGTGATCAACTTCACTCCCCGAGCGGCGAATCATGCGTTCATTCGAGGTAAACATGAGCGTTCTTACTTTATTGGCTCTACCTAGTTCCATTCAAAGTAGCCAGTCAGCCACGATTAAAGTATAAGCAATAAATTGTGTATAGAAGGAATCTCAAAATCTCTCATTCCCACTCAGACCAACTTGCTGACTCCACCATGAGACTTGGAAACTTTTCTAAGTACATGGTGGACATCTTAAGCTTTTCGCCCGCAAGACCTTCTCTCTATGCAAAATTATGCCATATACCCTTCTTAGATTGTGGCTGGCTAAATGATGGATGTCTGCTGACTCGCTTATCGTAAAACGCCCTTTCTCCGCAGACTAACTATCTCAAAAGTGTAATTCTTTAAATTTGATTGAAGCACCCAGTCATCCCATATATATTCAGCGTCCAGGTGGTTCCTTCTCAACAGCCAAAAATACAGAAACGCACCCAGCTCTTCAAATCGCTACGAGGAACTTCACAAAGCTCAATCCTATTCCGATAACAACACAACACAGCACCGATTCTCCCGCACAATACAGAAAATGAAATTTCTATTTGGTTGCCTGCTCTGTTCGTATTCTCGATTTCCATAGACCGTATGCCCTCTTTTGAACCTTTTTATATGCCATGAGACATGGTCACTCCCCAAATGTGTTTCGATGCTCGCTACATCCCCTCAAATAAGCAAGACTGATTCTGGAATCATCATATAGACATCGCCCTTACTTCTGCCTGCGGAGACACAGGTTACAGATGTGTCAATTATGACGGCACCTCAGCCGCGGATCTATCACACACCGAAAATTGTTGCTCCTTGCAAGACAGAGAGACCTGTTATTGCTTTCACCGCGGTGAAGACTATTGCACTCTCGAAAGCGACGACGAAGAGAAGGATTTCCAGCAATGCTGCGAGGAGGAGGATGGCTTTACTTGGAGGAAGTGCTAAGCGTGTGAGCTACGAGTCTTGCAATACAACCTGGGGATTGGGCGCTGACCACGGTCCAGTCCCTTTTACCGCTTAGAGGATATATAGTACTGATGTGGCGATGTGATTCGAACGAACAAACTTGATATTTTGCTGGCGGTGAGAATTTGAAACATGTAGAGGTCGTATGAGTACCCTCGTCTACGTTTTGTACTCAGCGTGTTCAAGTTTCTTAAGAATTCTTGCCATCGCAACATCGTTACCACTTAATTGAAATTAACTACACATCTATCATTTGAATATTGATACTCCGGTAAGATTAGAAGAGTGCCTTACTCGCCCATAATCCTGTCTGGGACTTCATCCCGTACTCGGCCTTCGGATCGTTGATGAAGAATTGGATCGAATTCTGGTCATCTTGTATTCCAACTACCCTGAGGTGGGGTCTCTGGTAGGAGAGCTGGCAAGGGAGGACATCATGGCAGCTGTGGGTGACCGTCTTGCGGTGTGAGACGACGGTTGCAGACTTCCATAAAGATGGCACATGTGCTGATATGTGATTGTTGCCGCTGAATGTACCTGAAGGTACCAGGATATGGCGGACTCTAGAAAACTGGAGCATGGAATGATTCCGATTGCTGCGCTTGTATTTTTATTACATGAGAACGTCAGGTTTGAGCTCTAAATCCTTTACGTAGTAAATCAAAGTGTTCTCAAGATCTTTATAAGAGTGAAAGGAAAAGATAAACATTTATAACTTGGAATTTTTTGGCGTGGAGGGTTGATTTTCGACATTTTGGCATCGGGCCAGTTAGGGTTAGGGTTACGATTTGCCAAATGCTAGAATAGCCTAGATTTCAGGCCGCCAAAGGCCGCCAGGTCAGCAAGAAGGCCAGCCAGCCTCTCTTGTATGGTGAAATAATAGTACCCCACCCGGTGCCACCAAACCACACCCTTCGCTTCCTGTTGCCCTCCCGAACCTCCCGTGGGTTCTTGGCTGCAATTACGAGTCTTGGATGCTGATCATCAGTGCAGTACCTTCGTAGGCCAGGAGCATATAGTGGCCCATATCGGGCAGGTCAGCTGTTAAAGGGAAGTAAGTAGCTGAAGGGAGCAAACGAAGTGATGACATCCATGTTGGCTGGCTTGTCCGTCAATCTAGAATGCTAACAGAGCCCGGGCCTTCAGCGTAAGACCTGCCTCTCCCGGAATGGAGCCGTTCACATTACGTTGAGAGAAGGTGAGGGTTGAGGGCTGAAAGAGGGTACGAAGTATTAATGAGCATTGTGACGAGCATGAAATTGTGGGCTTTGCTCCTCCGACAGGCTTTTCACGGCCGCTGTGATGCGAACAAGATCAAGACTACTTCAGCTACTGATGGTCCAACGGCGAGCAGATCAAATCTTGGGGCACACTCAATCAGCATGAGGACATACATCTGTCATTGTCGCATGCTAGCTTACACTTGACAACGCCAAAGAGAAACAGCCCTCACTATACCATCGACCTAGGAGATACCGCTGCCATTGTAGATGGTTCCCATCACCTGCCAAGATCTGGTATTGGTAAGTTGCTTGTTCATGAGCGGCGTGGTATGGTTGGACATCTTAGGTATGAGACGTATTCACAAGCTATTTGCTGTCTGTCTTTGACTCTTTTGCTTGATAGCTAGCGCTTGTCCATGGCTCTTCTTCCGGAGTTTCGTCCAACCATCTTTGCATGCGTGTGTTGTTGGCATCGAGGATGTTGCGGTCTTTTCTCTTCTCTGCACCAGAATCTGCGACGTGGCCGTGCTCCGTCTGAATTTTGCTGTGAACGGGTCTCATGTCAGTGAGGCTCATGATAGGAAAATAATAAATAGGGGCCTGACCATGAGTAATAACGGTGATCGTTGGGAGTTTCTGTCCTCTGTTTCTTACTATCTCGTCCCTCGGCTAGGCCTCGTCCCACTTTGCCTACCATTCGTTAATCTCCTTGAAGACAATGGGAGAATGGGGTTTTCAGGGTGTACGAGAGGTACCTGAAGGATTGCACTCCTGATTTTCTGCCATCGTTGTTGCGGAGTATGAGCGAATGCCAACGATTGTGAGCAGAGCGGTACAATAAGATGCTACTTCCTGAAGGTATTTTAAGTGTGAGAGTGTTCAACAACCTGCTTGGTCATCAGCATGGGAAGTCGGCGGTTTCATAGGATTTAAGCTAGATAATAAAGGGGCATTGTTGACTACATTGGACTTGTAGCTCTGGCTGGGCTGACGGGATCGCCTGATCTCTCAGTCACGTCCGCATTTGGGTCTATCATCTTCGGGCTGATTGTCATCGCGCAGCTGCATTTCTCAGGAAAGACAGGTGTACTCGCATAAGAAAGAATTGAAACAGTGCAGGCGCGTTACTGTGGGATGAATGTTTGGCTAATTAGCGGCGCCGTTTTCAATAAGCGTTGTGAGGGTGACTCTTCCGTCTGACAGACTTAGGTGTTGCTGGAGTAATAGAAATTCAGGTTGATGGTCGCAAAATGGGTCCAGGATCATGGCGAGTTGGATATGCAAGATGCGGATCCATTGCCAGTGCTGCTTTGCTATCACGTTATGATCGGGTTACTTGAAGCGAGACATATGGGACTTGGTTTTTGTCCCTTGGGTCGGGTGGCGAGCACGGGGAGCACGGGAACATGTCCTCAGAAGCTTACAATTATGTTCGAAGATGATTAGGGCCATCGAATGACAACTCTAGATTGAAAAGCCATGTCCTAGTGCCAATCCATCCCAAGCCGGNCCGGGCGGCGGAAATCTGGCTCAGTCCTGGCATCCCTGTGTGGCTCCCTCAGATTCTCAATATTATTATTATAATTAATTTTATTATTCTGCCCGTATTATTAACAATTAACAAACAAATAAACAAAGAAAAAAGAAAAAAAGAAAAAAAAGAAAAAACAGGCGCCTCGTAGGACGAGACCATGCTGAGGGAAATAACCGCTCATTTGATCGGCAAGCTCTACCTAACGCTGCCGAACTGCAACCCGGCCCGGGTCGAGCTGCCCTAGAATTAGCAAATACAAAATACGGTCAGATGATGCGCATGTGACAGGGTCATGTAAATGCGTGTCTGCTCTCTGCGATACGACATGGCCAGTGTGAACTCATGTAAGGGATAAGAGAACCAAAGGGGGGACAAACATTATCATGTAAAGGCCGTCACTCAAAGTTCCCCATCAAGTGACCATTCATTCTGTCCATCTCAATTCGATTGCTGCAGAGCACTCGTTATGGCCGTAGCTATATCGGAAAAGGCATCGGAGCGTCGACCTTTGTATTTTGATCCTCCCCTTCTGAATTCGGCGAACCCATGGGCAACGACCAAGGATGACCTTGCAGCCTTGTATGACTGCCCACACACCGGCGCCGTAACAACCCGCACTGCTCTTGCAAACGCATTCAATCATGACGGTGCGACTCATCAGTACTGCTTCTTCCAACCCAAAAGTCATTTGGTGCAGCGTCACAGTACCCACGCTCGTGCTCCTCATCAAAGCACTAATACCAAGAAACCCGTATCGAGTCTCAATACTCTTGGCTACAGCCCTTTCTCTGTCCAGGAATACCTGCACATCATACAAGACCTCCTGCTGAGGGTAGAGCTGAANGAACAATCCAATTAAACCAATCATCATCTCCGTCGCCGGATCACCCTCCGAAGTTCTTGTTCATTACCATCGCATTTCGCATTTACAGCTCAATCTCAATCAGACCCACGGCATCCCTGCAAGGATCCTGATGGAGATTAATCTCTCCTGCCCAAACATTGCTGGAAAACCACCACCCGCTTACTCCAGTGAGGAATTATCAAAGTATCTGATGCCTTTGATTGATGCGGACCCCGGCGGTTGTGGGACCATACAAGTGGGCATCAAGACACCCCCATACACTTACCAAACACAGTTCGACGAGCTCATCTGCGCACTCCTCGAGTCGAGCAGGGGTCGCTGCCCGATCTCATTCATCACAGCAACCAATACCCTTGGGTCATCCCTCGTCCTCTCAGAGTCCCTCACCCCTGCACTGAAGTCATCAACAGGCACGGGCATAGGCGGCCTTGCAGGTTCTGCGCTTCATCCTCTCGCCTTGGGCAACGTCGCAACCATACGTCGCATGCTAGACGCGCATGAGCTGCTTCAACATGTAGAAATCATTGGCGTTGGAGGAGTCAGTGATGCAGCTGGCTATGAGAGGATGAGAGCTGTAGGCGCGGCGGCTGTGGGTGTAGGGACAGCGTTGGGAGTGGAAGGAGTAGCGGTGTTTGACAGGATCTGGCAGAACAGTCAGGGGAAGATTGACGGCGAAAAGATGCCTCAGAACACCCAAGAAGGCCAGTCACCTTAGGGACTCGCACGAGAATAGAAGTATGGCATGACCTTTTAGTGAAGGCCGAAGTAGTGGTCGCAGGACTATGTGAGAACTACCGGTCAATCTCGCAGCTGCAGAATTGCTAGTTGATGGTAAAATGTTCCATTGGAAAAGGTACTTCTATGGCTTCTCTCAACTGGTCCTCGTAACCATAGCCACCTCGCTTTTCCTGGATGTCTACATTGGATAATTCGTACCGAGTAGCAGTTGACCCGCTGTCCTCTCGATTGCCATCAATGCTAGGACTCAACACACTTCGTCCTCACCAATTCCTCACCAGTTTCTCCGCCTAATGCTGCACGAGAAGGACCCGAAGTCAGACGCACTCCAACTCTGCCTCATATAAGCTTAGTTGCAGTCTTCGACTCTTAGAGACCGTCTCGTGAGGTAGATCAGCGACAAGAAACCTCCTCCTTCTCGTGGTCACGTTCTCGCAAACAATCTGACGGCTTCCGGCGCGGTTTCGCTGCTTGAGTGGACAGGAGACGGCGTTGATTTTTCATCCTTTGATGATTCGAATTCGTCCGTATTTGAGCTAAAAGGGAAGAAGGAGTGTCAGAAGATTGAAACACGGAAAGATTAATCAAGCTCTCCCGAATGTCTTTCCGAGCTGGATGCATTATTGATCGGACAAGCTCTAGTCATCTCAACAGTATATCTTAACAATCAGTCTCTTTTAACACGACGAATCTAGTATTCGTTGAGTAGAATCCGGAACACGAACGCAGTGACACAAAGTCCCGGATATCGAAAGTGAATGAACCAATAAGATCCGGCTTGGTACTCCCAAAATGACAGTGACACAAACCGAAATTAAAGCACATTATCCCACCGACATAGGACCTTAAACCCCGGTATCCCTTCAACAAAAATCTCGATACACACATCCTCAGCATCGACACAGTTGTTCCATGACACCACCACCCTTCCCCATCCCACAACCACAAACCAAATCCGACGCCTCCACCAAGAAACTTCCCTCCGTCCCAACTTCCCTTCGTCCCAACCTCCAACCAACCCGATGCCTCCACCAAGAAACTTCCCTCCCTCCCAACCTCCAACCAACCCAATGCCTCCACCAAGAAACTTCCCTCCCTCCCGAGCATCACCCTTCCCACTCATGCNCGTCCCTCCCTCCCGCCCTCGAAACAACCCCAACCGAACAACTCCCCCACCACCACGACCACCCCCCAACCAACCACAAAGACCCACCCAGGCCCTCGCCCTCGCCCGCTCCACCCTGCAACGCGATCAACGCGATCAAGCCATCCAAGAACTCGCTCAGCTGCAAATCCAGCGCCACGACGTCCACAGCATGCTCCGTGCCACCATCAGGAGGCAAACCGGGCTCCTCGAATCGCTCGAGAAGATTGAGCGGGAGAACGAGCGATGGCAGTCGCCAAACGGACGTCTGTCGGAGATTTATACGTTGCAGGATCAGTTAGAGGTGGTGA
>JAEUBB010000198.1:33750-64064 GCA_018257885.1 Parmelia sp. 050094 | reverse complement strand
GGGGCATGGGGGTTTCATTGCGATTGGGTGGGATGTTTATATGTGGGAAGCGTTATGGGTGGTTAAAAGCGCAGGGCATTGGAGACGCGGGACTTGGATATAGCATGGTTCGGTGTATATTCTGTGTCCTTAAATGACGACAATTTTTTTGCAGCTAAGACGATTCTCTTTCTTTTGCTGTGAGCACTCAGCAAAGTTGGTTGCAAGAAAGCCTCTTGAGCGTCTAACATGAGGTACATGATCATGTTCTACTACATGAAGCGGCACCATCTTTGCTAATGGCCTGCTAGTTGAATAACAGGTCGATAAATAACCTTGGGATCATAGAGGTCACGAGGCGAGTGGCAAGAAGCCGGAATCATGCGGAGCGAGTCTGCAATTGGAAGGCACCCAACGACGATTGCACATTCACTACGCTTATATGGGTGGTTGCCAGCACACAGCACAGCGCGTCTTGCTCGTCTGTGTGTACGTGACGTGGGCGTGAGTGTCGAGTTCATTGCTGTCGAGGGTTTATGGGACTGGCTGCTTCGATGATATTTCGATTCATTGAGATGGTGAATCCGTCACTACTTTCCTACTTTGGGAGTTGGTGTGAACCTTTGATTGTCTTAAACTAATCTCTTGTCATATAGATTTGCGTTATAGCTTCTCTGATCTTAGATCGCCGAGATCTGTTGCTGTCGTATTTTAGAGCCCGTTGGGCGACTTGTTTTATTTGGTGATATCGACTCAGAAGGCTGCTTTACTTCTGGTGTTGGCAGAGATCCGGGCATACGGGCAATTGTTGCTGCGTCTAATGGAATCATAGCTGCAGATGCGATTCAGCGCTAGTGCCGGTGAAAAGAGGAACACTGTAGCTTCGGTGAAGCAGGTTCTTGGATGCATTGTGGATGTTGGAGGAAGGAGTTCCTACGTACCTCTCTAGTCAAAGCGGCTTGGTAACTTGGATACTCGTTGCAGGTGATAGAGCACAATCAGTCGCGAAGCTAAATGTCTATATGGCTGTTTTCCCGCCCTGAACTAGGTGTAGTCGAAGTCTCACAATGCGCAAGGGATCTTCGCGTATTCTTAGAAGCTTTCGTCCCATTGAGCAAAACAATGGCTGCTGAAGCCTGCTTAGCACCCGTGAAGGTGGCGGTGGTGAAGGCATATAGTATGCGGACATAGGCGGCAACATTGAGGCTTAAAGTCCCAGCGCATCGATCGATCTCCTGAGATTGTCAGTGTACACTCTGTGCACACATTGATGATCGAGGTGTTGGGCGCTATGCTCATTTTCGGCGCTGTGGGATAGTGTACATTCATTCATAGAAAATCGGCCCTGCCATGAGGTCTGCCTGTCCTTCATCGCCTGGACTAGACCAATTAAGCCACTAGGGCGTTCAGAATTTCCGACGACTTCTTGCGCTACAGCTTTTCGGGCCAGTGTACGCCATTCATGGCCACTGAGATCGATATTAATGGCCATGGGACAGTCGGGAAGGCCTGTATGCCGGCTATCAAATAGGGACGATGGGTCGCCCAGACGAAAAGTTATCTTCTCGGATTGCTTAGATCTCTCATCGATGTGCTTAAGAAGCTTGGCGTACTCCATGATCAGCAATTGTAAGAGTGTCCCGAGTAGCATGGAATTTTGGAGTGCTGTGTTGTATGCCTGCGTACAACTATGACATGCAACAACGCTACGGCTGAGAGCTGCCGCACTTCTCAAAGCCCCCATTGAATACGGAAATGATGGTTCTGGCAGCGACTGGAATTTTGCTAGCGTTGAGTAGAGGTTAGACAAGCAGGTGCAGCCAGTTACTGCACCCCCGGTGGTTTGATGGTTGTGATATGCCTCGTCTGGGGCGCTTGGTGGAGTTTGCAAATGCAATGGAACATCGACGAAGGGTTGCCCTCGATCCGGCAAAGGGTCCCAATTGGAAAAGCCTTGCTCAAAATCGAAAGCTGAGCCTTCAGGAAGGCCAAGGTTTGATCTACTTCCAGCATCGAAAGAGAGCATATCGTGCCTTTCAAGGCTGTCGTCGAGGAACTGGAAGTCATCTATCCCCAGGCTCGGCTCATTGCCAGAGAAGGTCGTATAATCCAAGTCTTGAACTCCCACATCTTCTGCACCGACAGTCCTGCCGTCCGAAGCTCCCGTGTCCCCAGTATCTCCTGCATCTTCACGCCGCCGCTTTCGCGGTCTTCCCATGGCTTTCCTCTGCGAGTAGTGGCAGCTACTACCCTCCGACTTGCAACGTGAACACCCCGTAGGTTCTCCCGAGCACTTTAACTTCCGGGTACCTGCATAGCGAATTGTCAGCCACGGTTACGCTGAATGTGTGACAAAAACATACGGCACTCGTCGCAAGCACTGAGCGTGTTGTCCTTGTGGTCGTTTGCTGAGGTAGGCATGGTTGTCATCAATTCAGTATCCGTGCAAGTTTCTCTTGGCCGTTGTTGGACCTGTAGACAGCATGAGATCCCGTCGAATCATGCTGTCAGCTGAATGTGAAGCCATCAGATATGTGATTGAAGAAAGGCAGAGCGGGCTTAGTAAAGCCTGCCAAGAGACCTTAGTCAGCTCACTAGCGCCACGCTAGTGATGTAGACCGAGGCACCAGGAGGCAGAAGTAGTAAAGACACAATATCACAAGAGACACATATTCCTGCATTAGTAAGAAACACTTCTATCTAACATGAGATCCACATCATCGGCAGCAATGATCTGTTATTTTTTGGGCAACACACTCGGCCGTCGAGGTCACAGTATCGAGACTGGCCCTAGAATTGTCAATTGATGCGGATATTGATACAGTGAGAGTTGTGATAAATGGAGAATATGAAAGTTATGGAGGACCTCTGGAGAAATATGAGGAAAATTACGACCTTCGGGTGTCTTATCAAAGTTCGGAGATGATCCTCGAAGGAGGCTATGCCATTCCGTCCCTCCGATCATATCGTCTTTCCGTGAGCGGGCAGCCGCTGACCAGTGAGATGTACGTGTATTCAGCGAGGTTTGCCCTGGCGTTTCTGGCCTATATTCTCGGAATAGTGACTCAATCATGATGCAGACCATTTGCGGTTCGAATAATTGTCTACAACTATCGTTCAGAAAATTCAGTGGATGTAGTCGTGCACCCGTAAAAGCGCTGCTATTCTTGTCATTGGTCAGTACGTTATCTTGCTCGGTATCTATTCAAGGAGAATTAGGATCCGATGGCTCTGAAGAAGGTCTATCGGCTCTATGTTCGATTCATACTTATCGATCTACTAGCCTCGTCGTGAGTCTTGTTACGTTCAAAGGTCTGCAATCGTTATTGATTCCTCCGCTTATTGGTATTCGGAAAGCGTACCACAGTCAACGAAAAAGACTTCTCGTGGGTAGATCGTGGACGGTAAAGAGAAGAGGACAAGATCAAAATTATTTCTACTCGGAAAAGGCGTGCGTTGTATCTAGCCACCATAAGTTGGTCTTTGGGCGATTTAGGCTATCCGAGTCCGGCGAAACGAAAGAGAAAATTATGATGGGCTCCCGACTGGGATATAATAGACGTCAGGTCCGCGAGGACATTCGCTTTTTTTTTTGATGTTCTTTTGCTAAATCACTATTAAATACCCTTTCGGTGTCTTGAACTTAGTACAGGCACGCTATGAGCTGTGGAATTGTGCACATCCTCACTTCCGTCTATCATTAAAATGGCTCAGATGCCTGTAGGTCTATGATTCCAGTACTTTCGTGGAAGCTGAATTGGTACTCGCCTGTGGTAGAATTTGCCTAGTCCAGACTCTCGAAATCCAGTCATGAAATCATACAGTTCTTTCTCTGAACGTGTAAGAAATGATATGGCTAAGGAAAGTCTCTTTGAGCGATCTTTAGACTCAATATTGACATCGGGCAGAATAAAGTTAATAGAAGTGATGAATATCTAGTGGACCCCCAGAATTCATTTCCCATGATGTCACTACGCAAAATGAGGGACTCGGAAAGGGTGGGCCAAGATGGACGGGTCGAGGCTGGGAGAACAGAGATAAGCAAAGAAGCAGAAGCTGTACTTAAAGGCAACGGGAAACACGCTCCCACTCCAACGGATCAATCTGCGGACCGAACAAAGTCCAACGCTACTACGAATCCCTTAGAGAAATGGTTCACGATTATCGCGCCGCGGTACGGCAGCGGTAACGAGGCGGAGGACGGGGCTGAAGATTCATCGGATGTCGATGACGGCAAAGATCCCTCGGTAATGGGTCCGCCTGGACTGCCAGCGAGTGCGATACGAGATGAAGAAAAGAAAGAGAATGGCAAGATCAGTTTTTCCATGGGGACACCGGGGCTGCGGAATAGTGCGAAACGAGGGGAACGAGGAAGGAAAAACGGCCAAAATACTTCATCCATGGGTCTACTCCAATCACCAGCGAGTGCGACTCGGGGTGAAGAAAAGAAAGAGAATAGCCAGACCAGTTCATCTATGGACCCGTCGGGGCTGCCAGCGAGTGTAACAAAAGGCGATGAAAAGGCGAACGTGGACCAAGGGGCTGGTACGGCATCTGCTAGTCAAGGAAAGAAGTACTGGTCAATGGATGATTTGCCAGTGGAGCGGTATACGGCGGATGGACGGAGGATCTGGTAGTGCGGAGTCTATGCTCTAGCGCTGTTTGACGGTTGGTGGTGAGAGGATAGCTGGTGGGACTTTGAGATCTGTGCAGCGTGAAGGTAGGGAAGAATACTTTGGGTCAGTAGATTGCGTAAGTAAAAGAAAATGTCATTTGAGAAGTTGTTGGAGACTTGTAGACATTGACTGAACTTGGATTGAGGCTTGCTAGATACAATAGACGATGATTCAAGTGCATATTGACTACGTATAGGGGTGGCGGTGAGGCGATGGCGACGGGTGATTGGGGGTAGGATGGAGCCGGGGTGGAGAGGTGATGGGTTTCGGATGTGAGATGGCGGGAGCGACGGCGGGGTCTTAGATTTCGCTGCTGGACGTTGGGTGACGGTGTTTGCGAGGGGGACGGAGAGGAGGAGGGTGATGATGATGATGTGGGGTTTCGTTGGTGTGGGCATCTTTGGCTGTTGGGTTGGTTTGATGGGCACGGAGAAATCTGAGGGGTTGGTTGGAATGTCATCGATGAGTAGGAGTTGGGGAGCTTTAAGTTGAGAATGTGTGTTTTGCCTCTGACTGTGTTGTTGAAACGCGATCCGTATTCCTCCCTGCGCGACTACTGCATGGGCCTACTTCCAAGTCTTGCCGCGCACCACGCATCCAGTGTTGATTGTAGGTGGTACCCTATCGTAATCGTTCTTGAAGATACGTAGCGGTGCGTCTCCCCGTTTGATCCAGGTATCCTCATGAAGCGAGAATGGCTCGTCGGTGAATGGAAAAAGATCTTCTGCGTTGGGTGGATTTGTGGCGTCTTCGGATTTTCCAATATTGAAGAAACGCGCGAGTTGTTGAGGTGACAGTTCAAAGGCGAATTGTCGCCTCTTCGGGTGGACGAAGGCACTTTTGATCTGTTTTCAATTATCATGACTTGTATCCAAAGGTGACAGAACGTATCAGAAGCTTGGAGTTGCTAACGAACCTGCGCGCGTGAATCTGAACGGTCGAATAATAGGACACCACCAAACACTTGGGTCTCGGCCCAATATCCCACAACATCCAAGAGACCGCGCGGGTAGTTTTCGTAGTGCACATAATCATTATGAAAATCGACAAAGAATTTGGCTCCGGGATAGGCGTGGAAATCTCCTCCCTCTTGGGCGGGCGGATGGTCAGGAAATAGGTCCATCTTGGGATGAGAAGCCAAATGCATCATTCCTGCTAATGCATGAATCGAGGCTGCACTTATTTCCACAAGGCGCAAGACCCTGTCACGGTCGAGGCGCGCCGTAATGTTATCTTGATACCTTCGAATCAGCTACGCCTAAGTCAGCATGTGAATCGTGGTCTGATCATATTCAAAGCCAACGAACCTCTGTATCAAGCTTCAAAACTTGGGCGCTGAAGCTTGCTCTGAAATCTTTGTACTTCTTCCTCGCTTCCTCACTGGGTGGTGACTGCCAAGTGGGGCGTCCATCGATGATCTGAGCAAATGTATCCTCGGCAATGGACGAGTTGAGAACTACTTTGAGGATGTTGTCCAGCTGTTGTAATTTTTCAGGCTTGAGAAGGGTAAGCTCAGAAAGAGGGAGTTCATTGTCGATTTTGGACTCCATGTTGATTGATATTGTATGTGGGTGGGAAGAGAAAAGGAAATGCAGTTTAGGTGTACAATACGTAGGACAAGGAGCAAAGAAGAAAAGGCGGGGGAATAATAAGGCTTGGAATCTCTTCCGCGACGACATTGCACTAGACCTCATCAGGAATCTTCTGACCTGCCCAATTTTCAAACTCCGTGTAATTTCAGCCCTGAGAGCCACTTTCCGTTCCCGCCAGCCAACTGATTGGATACCACTCTTCGACACGTCTCAGAATCATGCTTGACCGGGGTGAGAGACACTTGGCTTCATGGATACCATAGCTGAAGTGGCCAAAGTGTCATGACCAGAGGGTCTATGCACGTCATACCTAGTAATTCATCCACGTATGAAGCACTGCCGCTCGGCTAGAGTTCCCGAGTATCAATTATTTGGGCTGTGCTGTCTCACGCTGCAGGTCGTCGGTAAGCTGCAGCATATTTTGAGATAGTCAACGAGATACCAGGCTTCGCTTGCATCAGGAGAATTGTGGACGACTATGGAACCGGCTTTTTTCTGCGCGTAACCTTGACCTGCCGGAACATACCGCAGACCTGGTGCGTTTTCAGGCCTTTGGCTCGGTTGGAACTTGTAACTCCCACCAATGCCACAGTAGGATATTTCGCTCACCCGTCTTGACAGGGGTCCAGAAAGATACTCGAAACAACAGGGGTTGAAACAGACCTCTCTTCAGCCAGATCCAAATGGCGCATCGACTTACGACATTGGCCGTGTGAGAGAAACAATATCGCCCCTCCGTCTGCTTGCACATTTCCAAACGCGGCTTCCTAGTCATCCGTGAGAGCACAGCGGCTTTCAATAGGGATTATGCATAAGCTGCGCCCCCCATGACCCAAGAAGTGGGGATGCTGGCGCACCCCTGAAATACTTTGATCACGAGGAAAGGCAGTAATCTAGGGAGCCCGCTTCGTAATTCTGCTACTCAGTCCAAAATTTCAATGCAGCGAAAGCTTTAAATCCAAAATACAGGCGTAAAAGTGATCCGCTATTATGGATCATTGAGCCAGACTGTATTTGCACCAGATATTGAGCTGTCAGGAAACAATTTTCATAGACTGCCTGACCGGATTCTGCATGTCATCCCCGTCAAGTCTGGCAGACTTCTTCATGACGTGGTCTCCTAGGCGCCAAGGTCTATTCGCGAGGCAAAGAGGTTGAGCAGAAAAATCAGAGATACCCTCGCGTGCTATGCCAATAAGATGATGTCACACCCACAACAGAACATTCATACTTCCGAAAGAATTGAACATCATCTTTACTGCCTGAGTCTGACGCATTATTCCGACAGGACTGAACTCCGTCTTTACTCCCTGAGTCTGACGCATACTTTCGAACGAATTGAACTTCGTCTTTACTGCCCGATTCTGACACACTGCAATGTTTACGTCGAGATCTTTAGGTCTGACACAGCAAGATGTTTTACCAAGCGTGTCGCCTCAGGCTTTTCAGGAGGCCCATATGGACGTTTCTCGAGTATAAGTACAGCACGTTTTTCGCAGCATTTTCCTTCAACATTACCCCCTCTTTTCTCTTTGACCTCCTTTCAATTCAAGGCTACCTCCCGCCTGTTATTTCACACATATCTGCTCATACCTACCCAATCAGTATGGCGTCGAAAGCCAATGACTACACTATCTACCACATTGATCAGGATGGGAAGTTAACCGGGAAGTACGACCACACCGATGGCAGGGCTACTTGCTTGATTGATTCGACCAACATCGCTTGGGCGATTTTGAAGATGGACATCGTCAAGGCTGCCCTTTTTACAATAGCCGAAAAACATTGTGATGAGTATCCAAAATCCTGGTTCCTGCAAGACCGAGAAGGAACACGAGCAGCAAAAATAAACAACGTCACTGCTGAATTTCTGAAGACATTCCTGATACCTAAGTTTCCTACTCTCTGTATTAACGACCGCTTGAGGCATCTGGATGTCCTAGGAGCGATCCATAGGGATGAATGGAAAGATCCCTTCTCAATTTCTCAAGAGCGCATGTCGCTCAATGGGAGGGTAAGCGGAAAGCCGCCAAGATCCAGATATTACCTAGCAAGCTGACCAGCCGTCAGAGGCTTCAACAGATGCTCGAGTTGGAAATGAGAGCAAAGTCGGCTGAAGACACAGAGGGTCACATCTACGATGCCTACCGAATCATTCAGTTCCAGTTCGCCGTCACGATTCTTCACGAGATCGGTCACGTCTTTGTTACATGGCTGGGCAAAGGCCTGGATAATACCCCACCAGGTGAGGATGGCAAGAAGGGTGAATCTGGCTATACGCTAGAAGAACTCGTTTTTGGCGGTAGATTGAGGTTCCTTCTTCACAAAGAGCATGACAGAGAGGAGAAGCAAAATAATTACGGTGTATGTGCAAGTACCATTGCGTCAGTCCAAGGCCAGCTCTTGAGGGTAACTGACGTTTGATACAGGCCGGTTCCGTCTTCATGTGCAAGGACAGCAAGGGCAGCGGCAATAAATCGGTTTATGTGTTTCGGGTCACAAAGGAAGCAATTGAAAGCACCCTCGATTCCAGTGAGTAGTGTTGCATAAAATCTGTCCTTCTAATCTCACACTGGTTCAATACTGACGCCTCCGTACCTATCATCAGAATTCCAGTTCCCTTTTAAGGAGCGCTGGATCCCTAAACTAGACAAAAAAGTCCGGGTAAAATTGACGAAATTGGAGGAAGGGGACGACGAAGAGGAGGAAACGGAAGACCCGGCCAATCATCCAGAATGGTACGATAGGCGTAATGAAATCGATCCAGGATGGAAAGACAGATGATTTGGTAAAATTCGAGAATCGGAATGCGATCTTTTGTAAAGCAGCGTGCTCGAAGCAATGGCTTCATGATTTCTCATAGATAGAATTAGCATGCGAACAGTAATGATGATGCATTAATTATCCTCAACTTCACCGACTTGAACATTACTCGCTGCCCAAGTACAGCCGACAAGAGTGGAAAAATGAGTAGACATTGCGACCGCGACAAGGGATTCCATCGCGCCAATGCTTGCCGCGCGGCGGGTCTCCGCCCGAAGCTTAAAAGTCAACCCTAAAAACTGCCCCCTAACATGTCAATTTAGATGCTAGGTTTTCCCGTGACAATGTTTCAAGCTACCGAGGTCTGCCCCAAATATCCTGGATAAGAAGGGTTCTTGAGTAAGAAAGAGTCTTATAATTGCGGGCCCTAGGAACATATTTTAAGTAGGTTTTAGAGATTTTACCCTAGGGAAACAGTACTTTAGTACTTTTAAGGATTATTATAGTAGTTAATTAAGGTAAGTATCCTAACTTTTTATCGTCTAAGAAGGATTCGTAAGTATAAAAGAGTTTTATATTTAAGGGATTTTCCCCTTAGAAAATAGTACTTTAGTACTTTTAAGGATTATTATATCGTTTAATTAAGATAAGTAACCTACCTCTTTAACGTCTAAGAAGGATTTATAAGTAAAAAAGAGTAGTGTAATTCCGAGCTCTAGAATATTATTTAAGGTAGGTTTAAGAGATTTTATCTTAGAGAATAATATCTTAAGATAAGTAATCTATCTTTTTAAAGTCTAAGAAGGGTTCTTAGATAAAAACGTATCTTATAATTCCGAGCTCTAGAAGAATATTTAAGGTAGATTTAAGAGATTTTATCTTTAGAACATAGTATCTCGGTACTTTTATAGATTACTATAACGTTTAATTAAGGTAAGTAATCTATCTTCTTAACGTCTAAGAAGGGTTTATAAGTAAAAAAGAGTCTTATACTTCCGAGCTCTAGAAGAATAATTAAGATAGATTTAAGAGATATTACCCTTAGGAAGTAGTACTTCAGTACTTTTAAGGATTATTATACCGTTTAATTAAGGTAAGTAACCTACCTTTTCGGCGTCATGTATTCTTGGCGTCCAGGACTTTTGGTGCAGACCTCTCTCTGTACTGCTTACTAAGCTGTGGTTGTGACGGTGAATCACCCCGCCTAAGCGCTCACCTTGTGACAAATGCAGATGTTTTTCATTGTGATCTACAAGAAAAGCTGGAGTGGCATTGACATACACGTACGACTCGCCTTGCTCACATTTAGGCCATTGACTTCGCTAAGCACGGTTTGAGCAAGCTTCGGGGCTGCCTTTGTGCTCTTTACAAAGGCCAACAAGACAGAAGAGACTTTAGCTGACGCTCCTAGTATACCGATTATAGATGCAGACACGGAGAGCGGATCCATCAGGTCTCGAAAGACCCAAATTCATCAACGGGGTTTGAAGCGAGACCTTGGTCCGTTGAGTCAGCCGGCACTAACACAAGGACCGCCAACAGTAGCGAAAAGTCTTCTGGAGCTGTCTGTGGACTTTGCCAAGGGGTTGTATGGCTTGTGTGCATCAAGTGAGCTTCTGAAGGCGGTGCGGGGTACCCTCTTCGGATATCGGAAATAAATCCGCACCCGCATTACAACATATGATAAGTAAGATAATGGCAAGGATAACCGCCGCCAATCAAATGTCTTTCGACTCTACAATTTAAAAGCACCATAGCTGGCTATGTCTTACAGGTACCGGATCACCTCGTTTCCCAAATTAGACCCCGAGCAGCACTCTACCAGCCATCTACTCTATTTAAGTGTGTCCTACACGGAAAACTTATGCATCTTTAACGGGCTAGAGTACGAGCACACAACGACAATCTGGTGTTAGCAAGCTTTATTTTGTGATTGGCCATGTGATGCAGCACTTGGAAATCGGACAGTTTTGAAAGCGAGAATTCGGCCTACGACACCCGTTTTTAATGCAACTCCGCAGTGCCATCTCCGGAGACAAATCTGTTAATGGCAGCGTGGGATCCGAGCTATCTTGGTGAGCGATGTTTGTGGGGAGACAGCATCGAGGTAGGGATTCGTGATGAATCGATGGATCTTGACTCATCGAACCTCTACTGTCTTGTTTCTTCATACACCAAGTTCTCTCTGGGTTTGATCGAGAAGCATGCTATACGATCTCACGGTATCCGTACTTGGATCTAGCAAGTACAATTGAGATGCTTCGCTCATCGAGCAGAGTTACTTATGGTTCCGATGTTTTCTTTAGTGTCGAGGCCGAAGCTAAAGCGAGCAAGCGTAATTGTTATGAACTTCTCATCTCGATGCAGCTCACTGGACGCGCTTTCGCTGGTAGACGCATTGGTGCTGAGGCCGAGACTGCAACTATGGATCTTTAAGAGCTGGCCAATTGTGACCGTTTTCAACTTGGTAAGTCTAGTGATTGTGGAGTCCAAAGCGACCGACGCACTTGAGTTTGCCTCGGCCAGTTGGCGCTGGCGGTGGCGATACGTCCATCCTATTAGGTATTCAGGGCTCGAAGTTGTTGGCTTTCCTAGTAAGAAAAGGAATTGAAAGGTGAACGCTTCTGTCATAGCAATCGAAGATTTGGTTTCTTATCAGACTGAAGGATTCCCTAGCAGGGATAGTCCGAAGCCTCTAGAACAGATCAAGACACGGTAAACAGTATCTACCCGAATTCGCTAAATCGACAAATAAGACCATTACGACGTGAATTGCAACTCGCGAAGCCGCTCGAGAGAATGATTTGTGTGTTCCTCCCATTTGGTCCTGGATCCCATGGATTATCACGCTATTTCTCCATAGGCGAAATTTAGCGAATGGGCGTGACAAGGAAGTCTTTATACTTTGTTTCGAGAACATCGAGATCGATGGCACGGACGAGGTATAAATGGAGTAGGGGTGTCCGCATGAAAAGGTGGTCAACAAGTATCTGCACATTGCAATCACTGGCTAACAGCAGAGATCTACCTTGAAGCAATCGCGCAGACTTTGCACCCATCATGATATCGCCCATCAAACTTGTATCCATCGTTTCAATATGCTTTGCTTGCACCCATGCACAGCTTTATGGCAACAATTCACAAGCTGCGGCGTCACGACAGATAAGAGAGTGGCAGTTCAAATACAACGAGTATATCTTCAAGACTTTAAGGGGCCGAACTTCCGGGTGCACCCTCGATAAGCTCGAATATCGCCGAGAATGGTCAGTGCTGCACGGGAAAGCAATGTTTCGATACTAATCAAGAGTCCTCCCAGGAGCTCGCTGTCTGAGAAACAAAGAATCAAATACACCACCGCAGTCAGATGCCTCCAGACCAAGCCGAATGTTGTCTCCAACACGAAAGTCCCGGGCGCACGTACCCGTTTCGATGACGTGGTTTCGACACATATGTTCCAGGCGCCTTTTGTGCATTTCTCGGTGCTTTTCACTCCAATCAACGCGAGCTGGCCCGGAAAAGATGGCTAATTGGCAACGACAGGGCATCTTCCTCCCGTGGCACCGCTACTATACTTACATCTACGACAAGTTGATGCGCTCAGAGTGTGGCTACACTGGCCCCCAACCCTACTGGGACTGGACGATCTCCTATAAAGATCCTAGAAAATCCAAAATCTTCGATGGCTCGCCGGACTCCATGGGCAGCAATGGCGTTTCTGTTCCCCATGATGCGCTTGTCGTCACCGCGTTCGGTGTCACGTTCAGTATTCCGCCAGCTACGGGCGGTGGCTGTGTTTATAGTGGTCCGTTTACCGACTACGTCGTCAATCTCGGTCCTACGTGCTATGAGCCCAGGGTCGGCGATGGAAGCGGCTTCGATTACAATCCGCGTTGCCTGAAGCGTGATGTCTCGCTCTTCTGGGCCAACTTTACGAAACCGACGGACGTTGTCGCGCTGGTTGGTGGTAACGATGACCTAGAGGCCTTTTCGACCTTCTTTGAGCTTCCGTTGGGAGTCCACGGGAGCGGACACTTTACTATCGGTGGGGATCCGGGGGACGACCCGTTTGTGAGCGCGGGCGATCCGATTTTCTACCTGCATCATGCGCAGGTCGATCGGCTGTGGACGGTGTGGCAGGCGTTAGATCCAAAGACGAGATTCGGACAGGTGTTTGGGACTAGTACTGCGCATAATAGTCAGTGTGCACTCGATATGCGCGGAAGATCGTTGTGCTGACTGCAGGATTCAGGTCCTCCTAGTCCGAACGTGACGCTTGACTTTGAGCTGCAGTATGATGTGCTGTCAGAGCCGAAGACGGTCAGGTCGGTAGACTCGACGATCGACGGTCCGTTTTGCTATGTGTATGTGTGAGTTGGCGGAATGCTAGTCCCAACGGTCTTGATTGGATAGCATGACCGGCGCACAGAACTCCTTGTGCTGCGAGCGCTACTGGACTATTTCAATGCTTTGCTAAGTATTGTGAGTCTCTCAGATTGTCTCAAGAGCTAGGGTAGATTCTGCTCTCCGGGCACTCTACATAGAAGCTGCTTTCGTTTATCTACATCAAGAGCAATTCAGCTTCTTTACACTCTGACTTTTTTGGCGAAGGCAATACGCTTGTTGACGTCCACCTGATTCGAGGTTCGTACAAATCAGGTTCTTCACAAAATCCTCAATGAAACGCGAGCTGGACGTCATTCCCGCTGCTTCTACCCTTCTCCTCTACCAGGACTCCAGATCGCGGCTATCTACTCAGCTTTCCTCAGGCTGAATCGGCTCTCCACAGCTCATTCCTGTCAGTGAGATCCCTCACGGAGCTGCATTTGCCCTCGAGGGAGCATTGCGTTTGAGATACATTCGCTGTTTGCGGGGAATAAAGGTCTCTACAATGTAGGGCGTGCTGTAGGAACGATGTCGTGAAGAAGGGATCTGAGCTCCTGCGAATGAACTTGGTATTAGTACTATGCTCTTTTGACTATGTCGGCGTTTTCCGTTCTGCGCGGCTGGTTTCCAGTCGGTAAGAGTGCGAGATAATGGCGCGATCTCTGAGATGAGTTGGAGACGTAGCGGACTGCTACAAGAACGAGCTTTCGTCATACGAGAGTCCAGGCTTACGACATACTAGGGTCAAAGGCGGTACTTTGGTATAATGGATGGCTTGTACTTCTGCTATGGTATGTATCCTTTAGCCTGACGCAGCGACAGAGCAAGTAGACACTCTGAGCTGATAGTGCTATATCCCATCAGCTTCTGGCCGCAACGCTAGTGTCTCCTGTAAGCTTTGAATCTATTGTTTTATTCCTTTTTCTCCAACACGCGTCGCAGTCGCATGCTTCAAGAAGTCTGGTACCGACAATGCAAGTCCTAACCTCAATCGTGGTCCGCCAGAGACACCGGACGCATTCATAGCATATCGCATGCTTTCTTGATTGCATCTGAGACGTCCTGAATCTGTGCACGTGGACATTGTCAGAGAGAAATTTTGTTTTGTCATTGGTAAGTCGGGTGCATGGATGGATGAGGGCATCAAGATTCAGTCTCTCACATTTTCAGCATCAAACGGCTCGAAATGGTTCCCGGGGATGTCAATGACGTCCACCTTTGCCCCAACCACCGTCTCCCATCCCTCCACCGCGCTGCGTACGTCCGACCGATCGGATAACCAGGCGTTGTATTCGCACGGTAGCGAAGTGGTGTCGTAGCCCTCTGTGCTGCGCAATAGGACCATTTTCGGCGTTGGAGCCGAGTGCGCAGGGCGGAAATCGGCTAACATGGCGGTGTTGAGGATGACTTGCGTGCGGATGGACTGGTGCATGGCTTTCTGCATGTCGTTGGCCTTTTGGGGGGGTGTTTTGGAGATGGCGTCGACCAGGGTGATGGGGAGAGGTTGGTGGTTCAAGGGTGGCGGGGAGTCGATGAGGACGATTCCTTTGATGGAGTACTTGTTTGCAAGAAGGATTTGGGCGGCGCGAAAAGCGACGACGCCACCGAAGGACCAGCCTGGTGTTGAGTGAGTTGGAGGCCGCTTTTCGGGGAGGGAATGGAATAGGGAGATCGGAATGAAGAATAAGAAGTGATGGCCTTACCGCCTATGATACATGGTCCAGTGATGGTAGTCGCTATCTTGGTTGCATATGCGTTAGCCATGGCGTTCAGGTCATCCCATGTGTCTCTGGTGAATGTCTTTGGGTTTGCCATTGCCCAGAGCTCCCGGTCGAGAGACTTGATGAGTTGGAATTTGACGCTGATACCGCTACCGTCATGGATGAGGATCAGAGGCTCGGTATTAGCGCCATGCCGGGGGCTAGATTGGATACGGGTCAGTGACTCGTCGGTCTTGAAGCGTTTTATCAAGGTCTTGTGTATTGCATCGAGGTTAGGCTCTGAATTGGGGTTTGCTGCGGATGGTTTTGGCAGTGGAGAGTCGGACGGCGTTGAGCTGGAGGTAGACAGTTGGTCGCTCGAGTTGGCTGAAAGAGTGATGTCCTGCTCAGAGGGTTTGGTGTTTTGCACGACTTGGGTTTTGACATCGTTGACGGTCTTCCGCGAGGTAGGTCTTCGGGGATCATAGTCGGGCCCAAAGCTAGCTGCGAGCCGTTCTTTAAGATTGAAAGTCATCCTGGTTGTTCGAGGTCGATGTCAGCGTAAGAAGTACGCTTCTTCGGTGTGTGCGTTTTGGTAAGGACGGAAGCTACTGATGGGCCGATTGGAAGTGCTTGAGGCTCATCTAACGGTGGCTCGATATCTGTGGGCCGTCGCATCGGCTATAATAGATTTCGGCTCTGTCTCAATTGAACACTCACTTGAACTTTTTGCTTGTAGCATCGGTGTAGGTTTATGTGAGGCAGACAAAGCTGATGTAGGTTTGAAGACTCCATGCCTCTTGGCGCGCTGCTTGGCGCTGCCTCCTCGGCCATTTCCTTTGCTGGAAAACAGCCGAGTTTTTGGAAGTAAGTCGGACGTGGGCTCTCATCCTCGTTGACTTGACAAGTATGACTTGAAATGCCTTGAATGACTTCAACGCCTCTCGAGCCTGTTAACGAGCATCTTATCCATTCTGACCGGCTTCGTGTTCCTGCTGTAGACATGGAACAGTTCTTCAGAGTCCGCTGAAGCTTCCATCATTGTTGCCCTCCTCGCATATACACACATCTCCATTTTCAATCCCGCCGATGGCGAAGGATCGCCATCCAGCAAAATTCGAGTATATTGAACGTCTCGCTCCGGCAGCGACTTCGGAAATCCGTCATCTGCAACATCTATAGCCTGCAAAGCTGCGTGCATGTCTGAGCAAGTAAATACCTACGAGATGAGTATTTTCTAGCCCATCTCTATGTGGAAAACATTAGGAGAGTTCAAGTTTGTAATATGTGTTACCGTTCTCGCTATCTCACCACGCCGGCGAGATGTGCACAACAGTCCGCCCCCACTATTTGAAATGTTAGTCCGGAATAGACTAGTCCAAATTGAACCGACTGGTCCGGACTAATAGTCCAGAGGTAGACTGTTTCACACGCTGAATTTTGCGCAAATATCTGATCATGATAGGCGTATTTTTAGTAGTAATTGAACAAGAAAACCCACTGTGCGCCTCTACCATGGAGCATTGATCATATTTCAGGCATCGACGCCACTTTGGTGGTTCCGCGGTACGGTAAGGTGCATTTTCACCTCCTGGATATCCACAGGTGTCTCGAAAAAGTCAGAAACGAATCAGGAGAGATCGCTATGAAATGTATGGGAAGAGTCCCCGAGGCTCTTCGCGATCGCTGGAGGACGTGAGCTTTGAAGAACCGTGGGTGGTCCGCCAGGGATTAAGAAGCTGATTCGAAAAATTGTGGTACGAAGTGGGCAGAATGCTGGTTTTTTGAGGTAATATGCTCGTGTTCTTGTTTGGGGCCATGGCGACCAACATTTATATGGGCTCAAGACTTTTGTTGGGGAGGGTCAAGATTTATGTTGGGGGAGCTCAAAGGGGGATCTCGAGTATATAAGTCAGGTAAATAGCTACATAGACGGCCCTCATGCAATCCATTCACTCAGCCTTATGAGCCCACTGGGCTGAATCGGAACTCAGCGCGTACTCAGCACTCCAACCACCAAATTCTACTTACAGAAGGCAATGCTGAAATATCGCCAGTACAATATGGTATTTGACAGCAGTCTCACCTAGCATTCTGACAAGTCGCTGACGCCCGTAATTGTTAATTCCACCTGTTTGTCGATCTGGAGCACACATTCCTTATTTCGCACTCGCTTACAGTTCAGAGAGTAGATGAAATCAATGTTCTTGAATGCCCTCGCATTCTCCCCTATGGCTATTTCCACGATGAATAGCATCATCTGTATGGGCGGCTCGGGCGGGACCTCTCTGGCGGCATCGGTGACGCACTCCGCTCTTAGAATTGGATTCCCAAAAGTAGTGGTCTCGACAATCGCATCTGACCATGTCGGCAAATTTGATGCTCGGAGTCACTACTACAGCAGTGGATACTAGATGGCACGCATATATACATATGTATATATGCGCGTGATTCAAATTTCAGGGTTGTCTGTCTCTCATTTTGAGCATGACGCCGTAAACCCTCCCGGATGACAAGCCAACCTGTCGCTTGACCGTTGTCAAAATCTCTGGAATTGTTAGGCAGTCTCTCTGAACGTCCCTTTCATGACTCGATAAGGTGAGCTATTGTTCTTACTCAGCTTAGCAGATGCTACTTCCTCGGGTACATCTCAACTTTCCTTGGCATGCTAAGTTTGAGCAAGGTTGCACTCATATACGCGTCTTTTATCTTGAATTTTTTCCTTCTTCCTATGAATCACTTCGAAAAATTGGACAGCCCCGCGGTCACGCGTCATGTTTTCTGTCGCACCTTCTGTATGCCAGAAGTCTGAACATACGCCCCTTCTCCCAATCTTTCGGCTTCGAGCTGTCCCCATCATCTTCCAGCTTCCCTCAGAAGATAGTCACAAGCTGTTAATGCAAGAATCTCAGTGATATCAGCTCCTTCCACTCTGGGATGATTGGAGACAAACCCTCATTTGTCCACTGCGTTGATGTTCCCTTCATGTATCGGAGTCATGTTAAGCTCATGCCAAGCAGGCAGGTGGCCAGCAGAGAAATTTTGTGGCTGAAAAAAATCTCTGGACTTGGTCACTCCTAACCTAACCGAAGAAATCCCCTTACTATTGTAGTATCCGAATGCGCAGATTTGAACTGGAGGCAACGATGTAGAACCCTGAGATGCTGCTTCTATAAATTCCCACCACTTCTCCCCCCCTCCTTTTTTTCCTACCACAGACGTTTTCTGACAGCTGACAACCACCATCTCCAATACACCAAAATCACATCTCTATCAGCATCATTACCATAACCATCATTACCACCAGCATCTTTTCTACCCACATCATTCGCACCAGCATCTTTTTTGCCATCATCATTCGCACCAGCATCTTTTTTACCGACACCATTGCTTCTCACATCCTCCAACATCATTACCACCAACATCATTACCAACCCTCCACCATCACCTAACTTCCCTCCGACAACGTCATCATGCGTGCCGGTACAGTAAGCTATTTGTCGCCATCTGACAGCTGGAAGAGATGCAGCGACGAGAGGACGAAAGAGATGTGGAGTTCCGGGAGTTGGCGTGAGCGAAGGGGATCAAAGGAACGGGGAGAGATGAGTAAGAACGGCCAACCGAACGAAAGCGGAAAGAAGCTAACAGTCTCAGACAATTGGAGGGATCGCAGACAGGAGGATGCAAAGCCAGTGGATTTGTCAGGGGTGTACGGAGAGGAAATGCCCGCTGAATCGAAGATGAAGACGCTCTACAGAGACCAGAAGATCGATACCAACAAGTTCATTGAATGGCTTGTCGAATCGGCCTACCCATCAATCGAAAGCCTCCCATACTATGTTACCCGGACGGACAACCAGGACGAAGGTGAGCAAAAGCTGAATCATGCAGCGATACTTTGCGAAGACTGACCATCCCCAACAGACCACCCAAAGTACAAGATCATCGTCAACTACCACACGAACATCGCCCGGCGAATACAGAAAGTCTCGCCACTCACACTCGCCCTGCTCGATCGCGTCATTGAAGAACGATCAGAGTACACGTACTGGATGTCTCGGAAATCGACAGACGAGGAATCCCAAGCCAAAGCCAAGAGCCATCTGCACTATATCGAGGTGCTGAAGGATGTCAGAGCCATCTTGGTCGAGCGGAAAGAGCAGGACGCGCACACATCATCGCCGACACGCACTCCCACTCCCACTTGTCGCAAGCGCAAAGAATTCTCACCCACGCGCCAAAGCCCGGATTCTAACAAGGCAGCCAAAACCGAGACCACCGCGCCCAGTCCAGACAGCAAGCAAACAGAAGGCGCATGGAGGCAACTGATCGCTACCGGGTGCGAGAAGCCGAGCACGGGGAGGAAGACATTGGTGATGAAACACCCCAGCTATGCCGCCGCTGCACTTGTTGCCCCAGTGGGATGAAGTTGCCAAAATCTGTCACCTGGTAAGCTGATGGACTTTCTTTCCTGACATCGAAACTGACTGGTCCTAGCCTCAAACCCATCTGCTATACAGCCGCAGCTACCAGCGACTCATACCTTACCGCCAGAACCGTTCTTCGAGCCGCTAAACAAAACAGAATCCAAAGAAGCATCGAAAGCATCACGCACCTGTCTCCTCGCAACGACAACACACTTGCTGCTTCTGTGGCATGAACTCTCAACGATCTGTCGCCTGGTAAGGCAACGGACTTTCTTTCTTGACTTCAAGACTGACTGATCCTAGCATCGAACCTATCAGCTATGCCACCGCAGCACTTGTCACCGCTGTGGCATAAACCTTCACAAATCTGTCGCCTGGTAAGTCAATGGACTTTCTTTCCTGACATGAAGACCGACTGAACTGACTGTTCCTAGCCTCAAACCGACCAGCTTTGCCGCCGCAGCACTTGCCGCAGCACCTGTTGCCCCTGTGGCATAAACTTGCAAAAATCCGTCGCCTGGTAAGCCAAAGGAGTCTCCATCCTGACATTGAAACTGACTGATCCTAGCATCGAACCCACCAGCTATTCCGCCCCAGCTCTTGTCACCACTGTGGCATAAACCTCCACAAATCCGTCGCCTGGTAAGTCGATGGACCTTCTTTCCTGACATGAAGACTGACTGTTCCTAGCCGCAGCGCCAGAATTCCGAACACCAGATATCAGCAGCCCGCCTCCATCACCCTTACCAGGTTCACATCTTGAGTCGTCATTTCATCAGTCGTCGCGTTCACTCACCTCGCTAAATTTCTGCACCTCTCATGTATCATCATCGTCTTACTCCGGCAAAATCCAGCATCGCATGTTTGAGAGAATCTTTCGGCTGACAGCATCATTCGGTGTACGCGTCGCTCGCTTTCTTGCTCAACACAGGTAACTCTAACCCTCAGATACCGCATGCGTTCCTGGGCCGTTCTTTGGGCCTCTCAGGGCATTGTTTCCCGAGATTGACGACACGAGCGGTAGGGTTGTACGGAGCTGATGTCAACTATGTGATCTAGATCTAGGACGGTGGATAGAGGGGGATTGGATAGTGGCATTCATTGTCGAGGGTAACCGGGAGGAATGCTGGACGTGACTGTTTTCGTATTGAGTTGGTTTGTGTTTAGCAGGAAGGCTTGAAGCATGTACTGTAGCAGTTCATTTAATAATTAGCAGCAATCTTTTCAACCCAAGTTTTTCACCTCTTGTCCTGGTGATGAATATGGCGAAGAGTGGAAGGGAGGTTGGGTAAGGCTAAGGACAAGGCTGACTTGGGGGCTTTGGGATTGTATGTCAGTGAGTAGGACGGACTACTAGACTGTAGGGTATTTCACATTGGTCTATATTGTATGTCCAGATCAGGCGAGGAATGAAGTACAAGATTATTTGCTCCTTGTTTATCCCGGCATAGAAATTTGTTATATGGCACTTTTGTCTAACGCTACTACCTCGCTGAGTACAACGCAGCCTTGATATCCTCACCCGCAGTCAAATCCGCTCTCTGCTACGACACAAGTGAGGCCACATGGTGCATCACACATTACCAAGAGATCGTGTTCAATCTTCTTCCTCTTCCTCCACGTGGTCCAATCTCCCAGTCTTCGACGCCTTCCGCTCATGCCATGACGACCTATTTTCCGGGGGAGTGATGGCTCCATGCATGGACGGACTGCCTTCGGACGATGATCCTGACGGTGGCCAAGAGTTGCGATTGGAAGATTCCCCTTCATACCCAGGTCTCCTAGGGTCCACGGAGTCCTTGCGCTCGAACAAAGGCCTCCTGAAATTCGGGGACGTCGTGCCTTGATCTGAAGGTTCACCCTCGCGTAAGGGTGTCCTAGGATCCACGGGGGACTTGCGATCATACATTGACCTCCTGAGATCTGGGGAAGCTTTGCCTCGATCCGAAGGTTCCCCCTCACGCCAAGATGAACGAGGATCCGCGGAGGACTTGCGATCAAGCCAAGATCTCCTGAGATCACGCGGTCTCGTCCTCGATGCCCGGCGCTCCATAGGATCCATGCTCTCGTCTGGGGGAGGGGTTTGTTCGTACCACGATCCCCTCAGATCCTTCGATGGCTTCCGATCACGCGGAATCGCCCTCGATACCCTGCGCTCCAAAGGATTGATGCCCTCATCTGGGGTAGGCCCTTGTTCGTACCACGACGCCCTCACAGCATTTGACGGGTTCCGATCACGTGGAAATATCCTGGATACCCTGCGCTCCGCAGGATCTGTGATCTCGTCTGGGGCAGGCCCTTGTTCGTACAACGATGTCCTCAGAGCCCTCGATGGATTCCGATCAGGTGGAATCATCCTCGATGCCCTGCGCTCCGCAGAATCGGCGTTCATCTCCACCGACGGTCCCTGGTCATACCACGACGATCTGAGATCCTTCGAAGGCTGACGAACACGCGATATCAACCTCGAGACCCTGTGCTCTTGCTGATCCGCAATAATGTCTTTCGAAGGCTTGCGCTCCCACGAAATCTCTTCGCGGTCGAGGAAAAGACCTCGGGGAAACGGATACAGTGTGGGGTGTCTGGGCGCCGGTTCCTCGTGCGCTTCACGCCATACGTCCATCGTGACTGACTTGCCCAAAGAATCCAATACAGGCGTGACCAGTGGTGTGGAAAGAGCGAGTACGGCGTAGGAACAAAGCGCCACGACCAGAATGTTTGACCAGTAGCTCAAGCCGCGAATGGCTAAGAAGGCGCAGAGCCAGGAGCCAAAGGTCCAGAATATGAATCCATGGAGAAGATAGATCGTGTAGATATGGGGAAATATAAGCATAAGGAGCTTGGGTGAAAATAGTTTCTGGATGAATGGTGATAGCTCAACAGCAGCTTGAAGGCCGACTGTAAAGACGAGTCCATTGAGTCGAGGGAAAAAGTACATAGGACTTGTAACTTGGCCTGATTCTGAAATGGGAAGGCCGCTAGTGAGGTTTGGGTGGATGCCGTACTCGTACGCTGCATAATCGATCGCACTCCGTTGGGTTAGGAGATCCAAGCTCGGTCCTGCGATGGCGGAACACACGGACAGAAGGAGAACAGCATAGTAAAACAGTGGCCTTTCCCGAAGATAGGGTTGCCATTGATAAGTGAGATCAAGGTCGGTAAGCATGATGCCAAAGTAGAAATACGATCCCCAGGACAATGCGTACCAATGATTAACAATACAAAAAGCGTAAAAGCAAAATCTCTTCCACGGTGCCTTGATCTCACGAATGACGATGGCAGCCAGTAGAGTCGTCCAAGAGCCCTGCAGCTGGACGGGTATCGACCAAAGCACGTTGGTACAGAAGTTGAAGGAGATGACAGGTGATGTGTTCGGGATCAGGTAGACGAGCTCCAAAACTTCGCTCACGAAGTTTCCAAAGTTGCTATATCCCCTGATAAATGGCCATGTGGACCATGTAATAGAAGGTAGATACTCGAGCCATTTCGTAGCGCTGCAATCGATGAAAAAATACTCGAACATCACCATAGCCGTGAGAGGCAGCATGAGGCGGAATATTCGCTTCACGAGTCTTTCCGCAACCGCTAAGAGATTACCAGTGTGTAAGTAGCTAGTAATTAGGAATCGAGCTGAAGTCAGGAGAAATGGCCCAATCCAGATCGGGTTCAGCAAGAAGGAAACAATGGTCTTTCGCGCAATCTCTTCGCTGTGGTAGTGAATGAATCTATCTGGCATGAGATCGCCGTAAACAAATGTGAGGTTGAAGTTGATAGCTGTCACGATGACACAGGAGACTACAACAAGACCTGCTAGATGGTTTATTCTGTGTCGGTCCTCCGGAAGGCTTAGGATTGCCTCCGTTAAGTTTTCATTGAAATTAGTCTTCTTCGTGGGCAATTCAAGGGCTTCTGTCTCTGGCGCTATTGGTGATTTAGACCAACGCATTGGCTGTGTCGACTTTTTAGTATCACCCCATCCTATATTGTGCCAAGAGACCCGCCAGTCTCTGCTTGTAGCTTCCTTGTCGGATGGGGACGACTTGGTTTCCTGGTTTTCTTGTCCTCCTGTTCCAAGCTGCGAGAGTTCAATGTTGTCAATAGTCGAGATACGGTTCAACGGCTTGGCCGATATCACTTCAGGTGCTAATAGTTCCCTCAAAGGTTTCTGATTGGGATCTTTCTGGCCTTCGGCATGCGACTCGTCTTCGCTAGATAAGCCGTCTCTTGGATACGTGCTCCTGCGACGAAAGCTTTGACCGCTTTCACGCTTGGGGCTTGTCGAAGATGGCCTGGAACGTTTGAAAGATGCAGCACTTGGTGTCGACTGGTTTGTCTCTACTAGAGTAGCTGTGTCTATCGATGAATCTACCGTTTTGCTGGGCGGTATGACATCTATACCCAATCCAGCGGTTGATTGAAGGTTTGGGGAAGAGGTGTGTACCGAATCCCTTCGTGCTCCAAGCGTCATTTCAGGCTCTCGGGCTGGAACTAGTCTTTCGTGGACTCTTATCCAAATTGGGCGCAGCAGAAGGCAAGCTGTCAAAGAGATGCAGGACACAGCCAGCCAGATCGTGGCGACCCTTCTCGGCGTGTTCTCTGGCGCTTGTTTCCATTCCTTTTCGCTCTCTTCAGAATAAATCGAAGACCCTCGGAGCGTCATGTCAGTCACAAGGCATGCGACAGATGTCCGGCAACGATCGTCGAACTTGGCATGGTCATCATCCGTCATCAAAGATGAATTGAAGAACATCCTCACCCAGCCGACGTTGGCTACGGATGGCCGTGTCGGCGGTCCTTGCGATCCCGTTGCTAAGCCATTCGACCAATGGCGAAGATATAGATGGGCTGGAACGCTTAGTAGACCTTCCTTCTCATTTCTCGAAATGGAACGAGCAACGCTATTCCCTATGATGAAATTGACACCAGCCTGCGTCCACTCCAGACGGTATTCAGTGTAATCCCAGAGAGACAGCGTATCATTTCCGAAACTCCCATTGTTAATATTGTTATAACTAATCAGGCTAGTATCTGGGGACTCATCGCTCGCAAGTGTAGTGACGGAAGCTGTAGAAGGCATATCCGTATTTTGCAAATTTGTGGAGATGGACTGTGATGAGTTGTACTCCACCGCCGCAGATAGCACACTTCCGCCCCCACCAGCAGATTTCCCTGGTGAGCGAAGCAGGAAATGGAAAGATCCATATTGTATGTCTCGTCGAGACGTTCTCAGACTACTGCCGACAACAAGATGGTCCGAACTGTATGGGGAGACTTCAAGCTCCAAAGATTGAAGAGAACTTGGTGCTGATGTGTGATTTGTAAATTTGATGTTGGAGACATCCGCGCCTTTGCGGAACTGAGTATTCCAGCCTTTCTCAATTTTATGAGAATACGACTCTGCAATAAAACTCGGAATCGGCAGAGTCGTCGTCTCGTTGAAATAGGTAATTATCGATTCCGTCCAAAGAACCCTAGCAGCGGCATCATAGTAGCCGCACGAGCAATCTGCTGCAGTAGATTTGGCAGCAGCTTCGATCGCAAAAACAATCGCAAAGACGCCGATTGAAACAAAAACTCCATCAGAGCGACGCATCTCGTTGGTAGGAAATGGTCAGTGAGCAGATTTTGGAGCTCCTGATACCATTCGGCTTCGGGGCCTCCCAGAGATGTGAAAAGCATAGACAGGTAGCAAACCGGGTGTTGAATTTATGTCAAAGCAACTCCGTCGGAACTTACTTAGAGTCAAACTTAGCAAGGAAAGCGCCACGCAGCCACAGACGGCTTGTTCAGTAGTAAAACCTCAAGTCCATTGGTCTACACATCTCGGTACTAGTCCTTCAGCCTCTTCCGTGAGTATATGGTACCGATACGTATTTCATATTTGTTAGTGTACTCTCTTGCCGTTGTGGAGTACTCATGCTAAAGCCGTGAGGTCACTGTCATTTACAACTCTCAATAAAAATCAGCGTTTCATAGTGATTGTGCGATCTACTTGTGATTTGATAGCGTCGCTGATCGTGCGCACAAGGGACTGAATGATCATGTCCGCTTTGTCGCGTTCCAGCAGGAATACCTCGTCACTTGTCTAGCATGACCGTAAAGTCCCATCGTAGCCATCAGGATCAAATATGGCGCATATATCACCGAGAAGACAATGATCATCCATCGGGAAGCAAATTCGGATTTGACGCGGTTAGTGATTACTAGTGTTACGAGAAGGCAGATCACGCTGTCAAAGGTAGCGGTCAGTGACGAAGCTGATTTGAAAGACGTCGGACATCAAGGACCACACACCTTATTACAAAGAACCACTGTGATACGGCGAATGGAAAGAAGATGAAATCGCCAATAGCTTGAGTGGATTTCGGGAAATCGGTGAGAACAAAACTGAGGACCAAGCAAAGATATTGGGTGACAAGATAATAGCTAGATTCCCGAATAAGTAGCAATGATAGTAAGCCTAGTCGCGTCTTGAGACTTCGATTGCCTTCCTTAGACTTGGTGAATGTCAGAGGACAGTGGTGCAGGCTGACCTGAGTCCAACCCTGGGCCCATCGAAGGCGTTGTTTCCACAACGCGGGAATAGACGTAGGCGCGAGTTCGTAGGACGTGACATTAAGATCATGGATGATTTTAGCACTCTTCTCCCCAATGGCTCTCATAGCTGAGTCAATGTCCTCAGTCAAAACCGTACCATCCATCTGCATTTTGTGCAGAAGAGGCGTTCTCCAATAGCCGTTCGAGCCGGTAAATACACCGAATCCCCAAAGAGCAGCCCTTCCAGGGTGAGACACGGCATAAATCTTATCAAACTCCACGGAAATCATGGCTGACAGCCAAGACGAGGTTGAGTTGAAAATGATACAACGTCCTTGAACAAGGTCTGCCTGTTTGTCTTGCATGAACCTTTCGGCTGCCCATCGCGGGCCGTACGGATGAGGGTAATGATCAGCATCAAAGATGGCAGTAATATCAGACTCGGTTTGGAGTGAAAAGAAGTAGTTGAGGTTATCTGCCTTTGATGTCGATCCTGGGACTTTGATGGAACGGAAGTGAGCCGTTCTACGAGCGAGTCGATTCAACTCTGTTTCCAGTGGCTCTATTGGATACGGCGTGTTGTAGACAAGATTAATTCTTATCCTGTCGTGTGGATAAACAATCTCGTCTAAAGCATACCGGACTCGATCCATAATGATCTCTGCTTCATTCGGCAGATAGGCCACCTGGTGAAGTGAGCCTCGTAGATACACGAAGATGAATGTAGCTTACGATGAGGAGATCCAGGAATACTAGCTCGTTGTTGGGTGTAGGAAACACCCAATTGTTCTCCTGAACTTTACGTACTGCTGATCTGCCATCTCTGCAAGGTCCTAGACTCATCAAGGCCTCGAGCACGGTGCCTCCGGAAATGTAGAAATTCGTCGTCAGATAGAAGAACCAGAACATCTCAATTAGACGCTGCGTGCAGAACGTGTACAGGCAAATTGAAAATGTGAAATATGACGCGACCAGCATAAATGGTGTCCATTCATGAATCAGATCTCCTGTCTCGTGAGTGAGCCTCCAAATTGCGTCGGATAAACGTTGGACAAGACTGGTTGCAAAATTCTTGGAGCGAGAAACGCCACCGCTGTACGAGCAGCTTGAACGCTTTTCTGCAGTCATGGTCGGAGGCCACAGTCCTAAATCTGCGGTGAATCGGTGAATCGCAAACGACCTTCACTTTTGGTGTTGATGAGACAGTACAAAAGCCGAGACACCTTTGTCTACCCTGGTGGGGCAAAAATACTTGCGCGTAATAGGCCAGCTCTTAGAAAGGAACTGGTCGCCTGGACCTCGAAACCGTACCTCGAGTCATCACCATAGTGAAAGTCAGACCCAAAAGGCATGACAAGCATTTTGGCTTTAGTGAAAATATTACCGCTTTGCTTACAACCGCAAGGTTTCCTCTAGCTCCCCGTAGATGGCCACCAAAGTTTTCCATGGAAGAGCTTCTAGGAGCTACGGTCAAAGCTGATGGCTTGAAGATCTGACTACTCCATTTCGTCCACGAGTTGAGATTAGTGCTTTCGAATGATAAAAGTCAGGATACGGAGAGACCCTTTTAAGAACCGAGTTCTCCGGGAATGGTCAATAGGCGGAAGGAGTGTTGGTCTGGAGTGGCGAGATCGTCCAAGCAAGCACTCCGCAGTGATTACTAATACATGGACTTCTGATACGTGACCACAAGTCTCGAGGATTATCTGAACGGCATGTGCAGTGGAACATATCTATGATGATGTACTTTGGAGGAGACTCGGAAAGCACTTACCTTACTTTAGCAGCCACACCCAGCGCCATGCGCGCCAATGGCGGAATTCATTTAGCGCCGCCCAGCGTTGGCGTGTTGTAAAGTCCTTCAGGGAACTTTATACTCCATCCTACACTTCAGCGGCTTTGTTGATCTTGGCAAGTAAATGGCGCTCTCTAGTAGTGCCTATGTGTACTCTCGGGCTGGTCCCATGAGCCATATGAGCCATGAGCCATCTTGCTATCTTGAAAGAAACCAACATCTCTCAGCCAGCCCACCTTCGTCTGGTAACCTGAGCATCAGCGCTTATCATCTGAGTCATGGGTGTTTTCTGCGCGCAAAGACACCTAACCCACTCAGACAGGAGGACTGCAAGGGAATTCTGAACGGAACTCGCTCCGCAGAGCCCCAGGTGGCCCTGGACAACTGCATCAGACCTGGCGTCTGCAGTGTAGTCGTCCATCTCTCTCCATTAATGACCGATGGAAGGCCGAGTCTCACCCGCTATGCAACAAGTCAGCGATAATCCTCGGCCAGGAACAGACTATCTACTCGGTCTTCGAGGGTTCCTAGTCATCCAGTCCTTCCTATGGGTATTCATGCAGACGTTCGTCCCAGTCGCCGTCAAAGATTCGGCGAATACCTCAGGGCCAAACTACGAAAGGATGCTCCGCCGAAGTCTATCAGTCCTGTTCTGGAACGACTCATTGATCTACTCATCATTTATCTTTCTCTCGGCGCGCACCATCTGCTTACCGTATCTAGCGAACCGAAGCAGTACGACCGTGGCCAGCGCCATTTTCCGTCGAGGTCTCCGCCTCTGGTTCCCAACCGCCGTTGCATTGGCCATCGTCAAGATCCTCTCCTCTACCGTTGGAACAGCATACCTAGATCAGTACAAGCAAAAGACCCACAACATCTCCTTTGAGATACCATACATACTACCGAGCACCCTTGCCTACTTCAACTCCGTCTTCAGCCTCTTCTGGGTCAACAAAAAGTTCTTCGACCAAGCCGGCAACACGGCCTTCCCGTCGCAAACGCTCTGGATCGTCAACGTCATTTACTCGCAAAGCTACACCGTCTACCTCACCATGATCACCATCCCCTACACGCGCAAGCCGTGGCGCGTCAAAGCCTACATCGGCTTCATACTCTCGGCCTGGTGGGTGCAATCCTGGGCTTGGTATTCCATCACCGGCTTGCTCATAGCAGACATCGTATCAAATATGCAATACATGGCGAAAGCCAACCACGGGCTCAAGATCTGGTGGACAAAAGCTCGGTGTCCGACCTGGATACCGTGCCTTGTCCTAATGAGCGCCGGGCTCGTGATGCAGTTTCTGTGGACCGACTGGCGGCCACAGTATGAGAACAAGGAGCTCCTGGCTCACACCGGATTGTACTATTCTGGCGGACTGAACAGGGATTTCAACCCGAGAGAACCTCAAGCTAGAGACGATGACTATCTGCTGCTCCTTGGCTTCTATCTACTAATCGAACACTCGACCCGCGTCCAAAGCATTTTCGCAAACCCTCTCTTCGTGTACCTGGGTCGGAGATCTTTGAGTAAGCTTACACCCAAGTGATCTTTACCGCCTATTCCATCCCATCAACAGTCTAATACTAGTAAAACTAACGTCTTACCATCCAGGCTGGTTCCTCGTCCAAAGCATCATCATCTACACCGGCGGCATCAAGCTCTACATGAACTTGGCAATGCAGCAAAACTTGTCGACAGAGGTCACGAGAGCAATCTGTCTGATCGTCTGTGTCGCCGCGGTAGCACTGGGCGCGGAAATTTTCCACCGCGTGGTTGACCGTCCCTCGCAAATATTAGCGCGCGTCGTCTTCGACTGGATACGGAAATGATGGGTTCATAGAGCATCGTCATATTACACCAGTATACCTTCAAAAGAAATCCAAATGTCCCAAGCCATGTAAATATCCTGAGACCCGTACCTGGCTCTCAGCTATTATCCATTCAGGCCATTATCATCCAAGCAAGAGGAAACGGAGCAAAAATAATAGAATCTCGACGATACACTGGATTATTCCGACGCGAGCAACTGCCGCGTCCTCCTACCTAACACGCGAGCACGGATTCAACTCGAGATTTCTACAACACAAAAAAGCTCGTAAGAGGTAACCTCCCCGAGAATCGTGAATGAATAGATGGCAAACACGTAGAAGCTAGCTTGTTAATAGACATTGTTTGTGCGCGTCGAGAACAAGATATGTAAACACCCCTCCCGTTTTCTTTCGCGGCCTTTAGAACCCCGTCCCCGTACGTGAAAAGTTGGAAAGGATCGAAGGGGTCGCTGGACGTTTGCTGCGGCTGGGGTCTAAGGTATGTGTTTTGGCGATGGTGCGCGGAGGTGTTTGTGGATGGGACGGTACAAGGGTAGATCGGGTCAAGGGCTGGCTTGAATGAAGGGAAGGGAGAGAGGGGATGATGGTGGGTGTTGGGAAGGGGAGGGGAGATGAGAGCGTGGGGTGGGTGG